>JBBPMF010000111.1:0-61763 GCA_038090175.1 Austroboletus eburneus | reverse complement strand
ATGCGTGACCCAGCGGAGAACCTAGGGCCCGGATCATATCGATTCAGTAAGTTTCCCAGAGGATGTCTGGCAAAATATGCCTCATGACTACTCAAACTCGAGTGAGTCCATACAAACACACCGAAAAAGTAAGCTTACGCTTCCAATGTTCTAGTGCGCCCTCGCTCTGCCACGCATTTAATGTATTATTCATGTCAGTTAACACGAAATTGTCTTCGGTATCTTTTGACCACATATCGCCTCCCATGAGCTGGGATATCGAAACCTCCCTTTTGTCCAAACTGGACAACATGTAGCGACGGAGGTAAGAGTGGAGGTAATCCGCATCTACGGCCAGGCGAAACGTGAGAGGATGAATGGACGACGAACAAAAGAACACCTGTCATAACGATAAGCACCTTTTCAGACGGGTACAGTCAAAAGATTCACCATATTTAGAAAGTCGGTATAAGATTCATTTTCGGGAATCGGGTTTGATAAATCATGAAATACACGACACTGGCCGAATACTCTCAACAGCGTGGTGACTACAGCTCGAGTTGAACGCGAGCCAAACTTGCCTACAAAGTTCTTTTAAAGCAGGGACCAAGTCAGATCGCACAAATGGTATGACTCGATTCTCGGCTCACCACTGCAACAACCCCACCGGGCCTCATGACTGACTTCAAGTCGATCCAAAATTCTATAGTGAATAAATGCTGTGGTACACCTCCTCCAGAAAAACAATCGTGAACGACAAAATCGAACACTGGAACATTGTCGTCGTTCGATTGCTTGGTGGCCCGTTGCTTGGATATCCAGATACGAGCATCCTCCAAGAAAACATGGTTATCGCCAGGATATTCAAGACCGAAATACTTTCTGGCCGCATCGTACACCGCGGGGTCGATCTCTACAATCGTAGTCCGGATTCCGTGCCGAATGAACGCATCGGCAGAAATACCAGCGCCAAGTCCTCTGAACGTCACAGCAATGAATGAGAAGCATCGAAATTGAAATAGTTTCAATTACTCACATAATGAGAGCATCTTCTCGGTCACCATTATTTGGTAGATTGTTACTTGCGAGTCGTACCGCCTCTTGCAAAACAAATGTACTGTAAATGGAATCACCGAGTGGTGTCCCAGCCTGATCTGTCCGGGAGGGAACATTATTGAGGGAAGCGACACTCGACCCGATCCAGACGCCTCCCAGGAGTGAATGTGACACACGAAGGTATCGAATAGAATGTATGGCAGTTGTATCTGCCACCTCGTTCTCCAGAGGTAGCAACTCCCCAACTACGACAACTCCGGTTACGGAGTCTCGCGAGGAGAGAATGCGAAGCGGATAATCCTCACTTTGATATGGAAGTACACCGGAAAATGAAAGGATTGGAGAGAAGATAGCCGGGAAGAGAAAGAGTATTATATGGATTGACATAGGCCATAATTTCCTGAGGGTACTTGACACGGAGGGCTTGCTAGACAGGCGAGAAAGGCCAATCTTTTCCAACGACCAGAAAAGTGACGTTAAACTTCCCAGTCCAAGAAACTGTCAAAAGGAAACGATTCGACTCTCAGCCCAGCAAAAATAGATAAGGACCCTTACCACGGCATCCTTGCACGTGTCGAGAGAGAGCTGATGAGCAACGAGCAGAATGAGTGGGCGCAGCTGTAAAGCATTCGCCGCCAGTGTCATAGTGGCAAGCATAGGCTGGATTCCGACAAAATGTCCTCGCGTCAGATCATTTGTAGAAGTAACCAAGAGCTCACGTCGATGCTCATGGCGAGTGATACTGCAAGGTAGACTATTGGGGCGAGGACTACCACGTGGGTCACGAGCGGCCCAAGCAACGGATCTCCATTTCTTGCGGCAAAGACACTGACCCAATAGGAAGTGCGTGGAGTAACCTGTACAAGTATCGCGAGAGAGGGAAGCAGTAGAGAGCGTGACAATAAGTTTGGCAGGATGATCCCCAACATCGTGCTTCCGTGTATCACATAGTTAAGGTGCTTAGTAGTTGCAACCGAGCCGAAAAGAGGGTCGACGGCCTTTTCGTATGCTGCGGTAAAGAGTGATATGCCAATACTGACGGTAAATATCGAGAAGGATGCTTTCATGCGCGTCCATGTTGCAGCTCTAGTTTCATGAGTTTGGGTGGACATATGGTTACTGGCAGTGCTGGGTGGATATTAGCAGCAGCTATAAGCCGGAGTCTGAAGAATGATTTCGCAGTTCAAAGTGGCACATGTCGAGCCTGGCGCGTCGATGAATGCACCGATTTCCAATCGTAGCTGTATGTACTTCACAACATCTATCACTTGGTACTTAGACAAACTACGCAAATCATGAGATGCTTTCAGTCAGATTATTGATCAGAGCCTTCAGTCTTTCGACTTCGCCAACAGCTGCCGATGTATCACCATCTATGCTTATGGCCTCCGCTAACGCAGGGAATGTTGTCGCGCCGTAACCTAGCATGCAAAATCATCAGCGTTCTTGGCGCCTCGTTGAAGTCGAAAACTAACCCAGCCACTTCCCCGGGGCCACCCCCAGATGCTTATACCACTCACGGTCTTTGATACCTTCCTTCGAAATGAAACCTCGTTCAAATCCGATAAGCTTGTGATTGATGACCTGGACACGTTCAATTGCCTTCAACAGCCGCCTCTTCGGAAACCTGAGAGTTAATCATCAGATTTGCAAACATTGAATTGGCAAAAAAAAGGCGAACATAAAGCCTGTGGAAACCTTCTCTTTTGATGCTTTACATTCCTTTCCGATATATCTCACAAGCTTGCAAAAACCTTTCCGTAGTTTGCGGTATAATTTACGTCGAAGTTCCTGCCCTTTCTTTAACTTCCTGAGAAGTCTCCTGAGTTTCATTTCTGCTTTAGCCTTTTCGGTGTCAAGTCGCATGCTCGCAACCTGAAGTGCTTGAATTGCCTGACGTAAAGATGTAAAGTCGACCTCGAGCGATGAAACAACAGCGAGTTGTTCCACGCTACAGAAATATGGTCGGGAATACCGTTCGAAGTAGTTGCGTATAAACATACCGGTCAAGGTACGATTGTAGTTCCAGAGAATAGTGGGTAGTGTTGAGAGGCAAGATGATGTCACCGGAGAGTCGGAGAACTTGAAGACCAATATGCTTGGCAATTGCAACCTGGGAAGAGGATCAACTTTTGCGGGCTCTAGTGGTAATCCGGAAACGTACATGGCGGGAGAAACTAGGGTCACCGTACGTTTCCTGCCAGTGCTGTGAGTCAAAGATGGAGTGATAATGGTACACGGGATCATGCAGAGTGGAGGTAAACCCTGCTTCAGAACTAGCCACCTAGGGAGATGTCACATCAAACTGAAAGGTTTCCTAGATATTCCTCACCCCGATGTACTGCAGAAAAACAGTGTAATCGCTACCGGATCCCAGGGGTCTTATACCATTCTTGTCTGCTGTTGATTCCATTTCTTCGAATATAGGGACTGCCTCGGGGTCAAGGTTCGCTCCATATAGTTCGCCTTTATCCTTGCGCGCATCCCAAAGAGATCGTCCTCCGGAAGTTGGATGAGGAATCTGTTCGGCAGTACTACGCAAAAGGTGTGAGAGAAGCGGCGACGCAGATGCCCTCAGGCGTGATCCAGACACGGATGTATCTGAACAGGAGTAAGATGCCAATTTGCCTCGTTACTGAGGAACGGAAACACACCAAGATTAATGTAGGCGACAACGTGTTCTTTAATCCAGTCCGTAAAGTCCTCACCCCATTCAGTGCTACCCACCAACGCGTACTTGGAGCGTGGTTAGGCAAAACAAGTTCAGCAACAAATTTCTTACCTCCTCTGCATCCCAGCTAGCGATAAGAATCGTCCTCAGTGGTTTCCAACCATTTCGCAGCAATGTACCAAAACCACGAATAGCTTCGTGGACCGAGACAGTACCCGAAGTGGGATCCGCAGCCCCTAAGACCTGAAGACAGTCATGGTCACCAGTTCCCACACATATGGAGACAATTTACCCAAGCTGGATGTACAACTCAGCACTTTGTTATATACGACACTCTGCCACATACCATCACGATGGTTCCCTAACACGACGACCTCGTCCTTGATATGACCCGGTATAACACCAAAGGTGTTCCAAATAGGTGTGATTTTCTCTTCGACTGAGCGGGGGAAGCTTTCTTAGATCAATCATTAGATTTGTATCATTAGACGCATACCATTATTGACCAGTCGAATAGTAGGTCCTTCCTTGCCATCTGCAATTTGATCCAGTAAAACTTTGGCATTTGTCCACGAGATGGGTAAACTGGGAATTGAGGGCTTGTTGGTGCCCTCGACCCGAGTGCTGTTCTCATACGCAGGATAGCCTGGAGTTGAAGGATCTCCAGGATAAAGCGACAAGAACTGGACGGAACCCCTTTGCACAGAGGTCGGGTTACGGGCAGGCCCGTGAGGGTAACTTGAACACTTTTCAGTATTCGGTGTGCTGCTATGTATGTATCCTGAATAATGACTCACGGCACGTATCCGTTTTCAACCGTAACAGTACCATCGTCTCGTGGGTCCGAGTAGATCAGAACGGCGGCAGCGCCAAGCTCTTGAGCTCCCTTGACCTAAGCGCCGCATTACTTATATTATACGTATGACTGAACAAGCGTGCGTTCGCATACCTTCAGTCCACGGAAATTACCTCCATACCGAGCAATCACAATCTTTCCTTTGAAGTCGGTTCCTTAAAACACTGTTGAGGTAAAACCACGATCGGAGAAAGGAATAACATACCCGACTCGACAAGATTATCATAGTCCTGCTTTCGTCCGTAGTTTACATGTATGAGTTTTCCTTGAGCTTCACCGCCATGGCTATACCCATGCCATGCGGGGACTGCTGTAGCATACTCCGTGGCATCTGGGTCTGTGCCATCGGAGACCTCTTCCAATTCAGCGGTCCAGATCGCCTTTCCATCTTCTCCAAGAATCTCCAGACTATGATTCAAAGGAAAGCTCAGCTCAGGGTAGTAGGTAGTTATCCAAGCTGCGGGCTCCGCGTATGTAGAAATATTCAAGGTAGCTGCCTGTCCTTCATCCGAGCCCGCAGAATAAATTGGAAGCTCAGTAGCAGATTCGATGCCCAGTTCCCGCTGTAGATGTACAAGGAAATCTTTCGCAGTTTCCAAGTCTCTGGGAGTAGCAGCCAGGTGAGGCTTTGAGGCGTATTGACGCGAAGCAGCGAGGGCATTCTGCTCAGTTGGAACGGTTCTATCCAAATAGGTATCGCTGATGAAATGACACGATGAATGAGTGAATGCGTGCTCACAAGAACAGTTCCTCCGCCTTGGTACCTCTCAATGGTCCATTTGGCTTTTTGTTGCCGTGTTTCATGTATTCGGCAATAAGAGCCTCATATTTGCCATCCTGAGCTGGCGACGGGTAGAATGACTTGACCCAGAAGAACGATAATATAACGAAGAGGGAGATAGCGAGTCTCTGCCGGGTAACGAGACCTGGTTGCCAGCGACGGTGTTGTATGGCAGGAGGCGGAATGGCATACTCTGAGCTGAAACGGTGGGTAGACTTGACGTCGACAGGTCGCTTCTTATCCATGGCTTCCCGGAAGATGACCTAGCCTGAGAGTCACGCTACTAGCAACACTTTTGTACCCGAACCTACAGACTTATTCGAATGGCTAATAATGCCGTATACAACCGCCAGTTGATCTCACGCTCAAGAGTCATCCGATCCAAGTTTATCTTGCTTCAATCCTTCGCCAGCACTATGCAAGTTCTGGAGGGTATATAAACCTGCGTTCCCTTCAAATCAGTGGTGCTGAGCAAGGATAAAGGCCAAGTTTCTCACCTCCGTCCAGTTTTTCCTCCCATTCCATTCCATGGGCGTTGTCAGATATTTACCCGATGTCAGATTCTCGAATCCTCCATACTCCTTATCATCACTGCTCAAGACGATGGTGTATTCACCTGCGACATCAACACCGACACGGTAATCCGTGAATGATTTTGTGGGGTGTAAGTTGAATATGAACAAGAGACCGGCACGCTCATAAACGATGATCTTATCGCCTTCGTGCTTGAGCGAAACATATGCCTTTTCAAGTAGCAAGTCAGCAGGACGAAAGTGTCTCTTGGTTTATACATGCCTGTGGAGAGGATAACCAATTGTACTTGCTTTCCAACCTATTCATCGCAATATCGAAGTTATTCAGATACTGGTAACGTAACAGATGGTCGTCCACAATATTCCATTGTCGGCGCGCATGTTGGAAGGAATTATTGTTTCCCTCGCGAGGGAAGTCGAGCCACTAAATGGCGATATGAGCGTCAGGAACGAGACTACCGTTCGTGACGCCTACCTCTGGATGTCCGAACTCATTTCCCTCGAAATTCAGATACCCCTCTCCGCCAAGGGAATGAACCAATAATCTAGATGAATTGATCAACTGATAACAGAAGCACTTTGGTGGCTTACCGTATCATCTTGTGCAAGGCAAGCCCGCGAGCAATGACAGTGGTCATGGGGCTTATATTAGACATGTTGGTGTCTAGTGTTACAAAACTGAGTCAGCATCCGAAGCATAGTCAAGAATGAAAACTGACACATTTCTTTATCCATCAGCCAAAACGCTAGGGTCTTGTCACCGACCAGAGCTTGATCGTGGCTTTCAGCGTATGCTACACTCTTCTCTCCATGTCTACGGTTTGTCAAAGTGTGAACAATATCGCCCATGCCCCATTCATCATCCGACTTGTGTTTGAGAAGTTTGATCCACATGTCTGGAATGGCCATGGATAGACGATAATCAAATCCAATGCCCCCTTGGCTGACAGGAATACATAGCAACGGCATGCCGGAAACATCCTCTGCGATAGTGATGACCGAAGGATAGATCGAATGCAAAAGGTCGTTCGCCTGTACCCAGTCAATAATTTGAATCGACTTTGCGGAAACACACCCACCAACATCATATAAACCATAGCTTCTTCGTCTGCACTGGCACCAAAATATTCGTGATACCCACCAGAAAACCCTTCTCCGATGCCGTGGTGTAAGTACATCATGCTTGTGACACCGTCGAATCGGAATCCATCGAATCGGTACTCCTCCATGTAGAATCGTAGGTTACTGAGCAAAAACCTGAGAACCTCATGAGAGCCATAGTTGAACAGCCTGCTATCCCAGAGTTCATGCCGTCCCTTACTCCCTTCATGGAAGTAAAGATGATCGGTACCATCAAATGCGTTCAGCCCGTCCAGGACGTTCTTCGATGCATGAGAGTGTACGATATCAAGGAGGACGACGATGCCCATGCCGTGGGCAGTATCAATAAGTTCTCTAAGTTCTTCAGGTGTGCCGAAGCGAGAACTCGCGGCAAAGAAACTTGTGACCTGATATCCAAAAGCTGGAAATCATTGGTGATTAAAATCCAGAAGGAAAAAAACTTAGACTTACATGCATAGTACGGATGCTCCATAATCGCCATCAGCTGAATGGTGTTATACCCAAGCTTCTCGATCCTTGGGAGAACATCTCTTGTGAATTCTTTGTATGTTCCTACGCGATATTCTGATGTCGAAATTCCAACGTGGGCTTCATATATCCTGACAGACCGTGGCTGTGGAGGATGGGCATGCTTGAACTTGTAGCGCTCGGCTGCAGGTGGATTCCAAAATCGAGACTCGTACGTCGGGGAGTGCGACAGATCCTGAGTGACCCGGTGTATCCAGGCCGGCAATCTCTCGATCCGAGTGCCACTAGGCAGGATCATGGATATCTGGCTCGAAGAAACAGTCGTATATGCATTATAGAGAATTGAACGCAGACTCGTTGAACTCACTTTCACTTTGGAGTCGTGCGGTATGGCAGTTTCGCCCGAAGATTTGGGAGGTAGTGATATCTCCCAAACACCATACTGATTCTTCGTCATCAGGTGGGATAGCCTGTTCCACTGATTAAAGTCCCCAATCAGGTTGGCCTCTTTGGCGTTCGGAGCCCACTCTCGGTACACCACAGTACCATCCTCTTTGACAGTGAAGCCCATCACCTCATAACCCTTCGTAAATCTTTCATAGCCTCCTTCGTGCTCGAAGATAGCATCCTTCCACTGTTGGAATCGCTCGTGGCGGCGTTCGATGGCAGGAAGGAAAGGCTCCAGATATCCATCCAGCCGGAGGATGTCTTCCTTGTTGAACTGCGGTGTCTTCTCGGACATGTGATAGTCTGACCAGGAATGCGTGAAAGCAAGTCAGAGAGATAAGGGAAAGGTTCCGAGCATTTTCACTTGCTGCCGTATTTTCTCCAAATGAAAGGCCAGCTGACATACGATGATGCCGATCTGACCCGCCAAAATCAGTCGTGCTAAATAGGAAGTTCCCACGAGCTAGTACAATCGTTATTGAACCCAGCCCCGCCGCATCCCATAAGCAATAATATCCCCTGCAGACCCGAGTCCACCGGTCCCCGTTTTACGACGCGCTTTCTGTCCCTTGCGCGCCGAGACAATGCATTTGTTCAACAACTTCTCCATCTCAGCGAGACAATTGTAACACTCTTGTTCGTCGTATCCTGTTGCTAACACCACCCCCGTTTCCCCGAGAATTTGCTTCTTACCGCCCGGGTGCTTCAAACGCTTTTCGTGTAGCAACTTGTCGGCCAAGTAATGCAGCCACTAACCAGAGACGGATGAAAGCGGTTAAGGACAAATACGCACGGATACTTACCATTACGTTCGTGAAGGGATGGTAGGACTTCCAGGCGCTACCAATGTAGTCCCTCATCATTCTGTAAACGTCATACTGGTAATCGCCTACGTAAAAACGTTAACAGTCGCATCCTTGATTGGTGACTCTGGCCCACCTTCCCCTTCAAATATTTCGTTATCAAAGGGCGTCCAGTAAGTCTTGGAGTTTGGGGCATTCCCGGAATACATTCTAGATAAACCCAAGTCGATTATGGTAACCTTGACACCAAAACGGGTGTCATCCATAGTTGTGCGTGATGTGGGGATTTTACTCGACGACTTTTTAACAGGGAGGCTCTTCACTAAAATTTGTCCCCAATGGAGATCACGGTGCTTTTACAAGGCCGTCAGACCCCACACCGAGTGTCCTCGAAAACGTTTTCTACGCACCTCAAAATTACCTAGCCGCTCAGCTTGTTCAAGAGCCCGAGCGACCTGCCAAAATATGCCACAAGCTTGATGCCAACCAGATTTTAAAACGTTCTTGAACGTGAACGATTCCAAGTCTGGCCCTCCGTTTGGGAGTATAATGATAGCATAGACCTGCCTTAACCCGAATGAATCTACAAATGCTCAACGATAATGCAGCAGCTAAAATTTTGGAGCTCACCCGGTCGTATACTTTCAGAACCCTTCCTCTCGTTATATTCGTCCCACAGATCCAACAGCAGGGATGGATACCTTCCTCTTACAACATACGTTTTCAAAAGTTTGACAAATTTGTTACAAATCCCTCCGATTTCCCTTGTCACAACAATTTCTTTCAAAATGTCCTTGGCGTCACTAGGTGCTGGTATTTCTGCCATGTCTGGGTCTCCTTCAGACTGAATTGGTATGATTTTGAGTACCACGTCACCGATACCAAATACTTCGGAATACGACGCTTCTCCAATTTTTCGAAATTTTACATCCTCATGATCGGCGGAAGATTGGACGATAGGATCGAATGGGAAAGTCTCGATGAACGCAGAGAACTCGTAAGGGGAAGCTTGCGCGCATTCGTCCAACAGCGGCAAAAGATACTCCGGCTGTGTGGATTTTGAGCCAGCAATTTCAGAGATATCACAAAGATCTAAGTGTGCAAAGTCCAGTGAAAGGTCCGCTTCCGTGAGAGCTGAAGGTGTAGGTGGTAGTGCTGAGCGAGTCGGCCTACTGCGAATTGGTGTAAGTTGTCTCGGTTTCGCAACAGGAATGGGTGGGGCAAGAATAGATGGGACGGCAGATGGGCGGGCTTGAAGAACAGGGGCTTTTGGAATGGGTATTATTCGAGGGGGCGAATCAAGTGAAGGAGGACTTGAGGGTGTTTTGAGGACCTTGGATTTTTGAAATGGCGGCGCGGCCGTACATGGTATCACCACCTCTACACGCAGTGATTTTGATTTCGAGGATGATTGTGTACCTGGAAGTTTCTTGTACACAGCGCGCTTATCATCTGTATCGGATTCATCAGACGAAATGACGATAGGACGGGACTTTAAATTCGATCGTTTGGCGACCGGTTTGGGCAAAACGCTCTCCGCATCACTATCATCACTGATATCGATGGGTGGGGGGCTGGGGGAAGATCCTCTAGGAATCTTTCTGCCCCTTCCAGCTGCAGTGTGCACTTGGTTTGCCTGGGTATCTGTGTGGGAAAGGCGACGCTCCTGCGTCAACGTATTTCCGTCCGCGTCGAAAACGACGATGTCAACGGGAATAACTGAGGGATGCGGCTTCAAGCTGGCACGCAAAGGTTTCACGGCAGATTCTTTAATCTTGATCGTCGGAGAGGTGCCATTCGCCCGTACAGGGGTAAGGGGCTGGCGGGTGTGCTGCAGTTTGGGTTGCAAAGCTCGTTTTGCGGCGTTCAGTGGGGAATTCAATGGAGAGCGGGCTGGGCCCTTGAGCTTGCGAAGTCCTACGCGAGACTTTGCGGGTGAGATGATGATAGCGTTCTCTCTCCTGAGGGGGCGAGGGGGAGGAGCGTCGACATCGGAGTTTTGCCGATCTGAGACATTGACGATGCGAGAGCCACGACGGCCGTATGAGTTCACCTGCTTCGTCCTGGTACCGAGCATGATGCGATGAGTCGATGACGGTGTAAACGAAACGCGGTACGCGACTGGTCACGTGCAGATGGCTCTTCCACTACCATTGCGCGTGTCCGTCACACCTCCAGAGCTCGAGCTGATCGCGTCCGAACATATCGTCGAGATAGTCCCTCTCATTGCAATGGAGAAAACGGCTTTCATTTCGGTCCAACGAACGCCTTCCTCGACGAGCTCGTTTCTGATCTTGTACAATACTAGGGTGCTTACGGTCCACTCCGACCCCCGAACAAGGCTCGCATCCCCCTTTGGATGGCTATGAACTTGAAACTCAAGAAAAAGTGCCACATCGTTGCCCCCGATTGGCTGACTGTCGGTATGTCATCACGCATTGTCCCCTTCGAGTCCAGCTTGATTCCCGTCCTAGAGTTCCTGCAAGACCGATTATCCGAAGAAACAAGCGAACCAGAGTTCAGTCGTTTACCATTTCGCTTTGCCGAAATCGCCAAGGTTATTTTGGACGTGTGAGAGGCTCAGATTGCCATGTCGTCGAAACTTTATTCCAATGTTGCGCTAGGGCATCCGACGACGTGCAGAATGCAGAAAAGGTTAGGTCTCTATTAAAAGATTTACGTGAAGCCCGCCAGTCCAAAAGTCGAGATGGTCTGAGCCAAATCGACCACAGTGAACTTAGTGTACGCCTTTTTTCACTCGCGTTATCTCTCCGAGTTGAACCACCGGACTTCAGTTGCCGAACTTATGCTCCATGGAGATCAACGAAATCAGACCTTATTTTGTAAAGGCCATGGACGTCTTTACTCAGCTTAAAGGCCATGTTGCTGACCAGGGTGCTGATCATGAGGAATGATAACAATTCGGGCTATGCGTCGATGTACAAATCGTCCATTCTGCTTGTCAAGAAAGAGAAGAAAACTGTCCCCTACACTTCATTGGTAAGCCAATTCACCAACAGGATGGAACCAACATCCCAAGGATAACTACGATAGGAGAGCAGTGTCAATTTACATCGACGTCCGGAGCTGATGGATTCGCTCAGACAAGACGTGGATACCCTCCTGAATGTCTGTCAGCTCCTTCAAAATTGTCGCTTCAGTTGACTAGATGATTGTGTGAGTATCGACGGTAGAACGCGAACGAATGGCATACTTGTGCTGTATTCGGCAGCTTCCTAATCAGATCACTGAAAGGCACCTTGCTAATCTGCAAACCATGCTCGGCATCGGGACCTTCAACGACGGGATCAACAACTGCAGGATTCTCGATATTGATTTCATCATCTCCATTGAGCCATTGCATCATCCATGATCTTTGCGTCCACGAAGCTTCGAAGAGAGCGATGGTAGAGAGCGGAACAAAGAAAATAATGGCCATTACAATTCGATTGATCTAACCAACCCAGCCTAAGTGATGGTATTCACAAGTATGATCACATTCATACCTTGGCATAGTATTTCCCTTTAATTCCACAGAATCTGTAGAACAGACACTATCAGCATATTGTAGTCAAAAATTCTTTTGACCCTACTCCAATGGCGCGATGAAAACAGTCTCGATGAGATTGAAAGGTGCAGGATAAGCAAATGAATCCGGAGCTCTGAGCATGGCAACTGTTTTCCATGCGAAAAAGGCCATGTATTCAGCTTCTGCGGCAGCGACAACCTGTGATGTGTGTGTATTTAGTTCATAAGATACAAAAGGCGATCAGCAATATTTACCTCGGAGTAGGCAGAAGCGAACAGAGAGATCAGGATGTTCAAGAGTATCACAACTGTAGAAAGGTTCCACCTGTACTCATATCCTGATGAGCGACGAGGGAAGTCAAGTCGCAGTGGTGGTGCTCACAGGTAATATAGCGCCAAGTTCGCAGGACTGGGCGAAAAATAGCTTCAACTTATTCTGGTCTTTCTTCACAAAAGTCTTCTCACCTGCCCGAAAACCTTTCGTAATTCGGAGATCTACCGAAGCAAATCAGCAATACAATCATACAAGCATGAACAGATAAATCACTGAAGGAGGCCTTGCAACAGCACATTGACGATCTATGACAAACCACGGACTATGTTTCTAGTTGCGATTGCAACAAAATAGCACTTACGTTGGACACGTCCTCGGTTTCACCATCTGCAGCGTCCAGGGCATACATAGCTTGCACGAACCCAACAGCCAAGAGAGACAACAGCTAGAACCAAGGTGGCCTTAATCCCTGTCTGCATAATAATTAGGCGTATGCGTACCGCAAAGAAAACACCAGACTCCTGTAGCATTCGCGAGACACAAATCTGCATCATCCCCATATATCTACAGTACAGGCGAGATAACGAATCAGCTCATTAAGATGACGTTTCAAATTCTTACTGGTAGCCATCAAATACCGTGACAAGTTCTGTGCACTCTTTAGCGGAGAATCCACGAAACATAAAGATTGATCCTACTCATCCTGGATAATGGAAGGGTTTGTCTTGAATTTGGTAGGAAAGCACATAACAGGCTTACCAGATAAAAGGTGCAACGAAGCTCAGCACCTGGAAACTCTTGATCCTAAGGTCGCCAGCCCAGCTTTCAGTTGACTCGAAGCACGCGATACCAGCAATGCGTATGACAAATGCTACCAGAAGCAAAGTGTTGGTTATGAACGCGATAACGCTCCAAAACCCGTATGATCGCCAAGACACGTAGTGGATGAGTTTGTACCACTTTACTATGTCAATGAGGTATGACTTAAATGTGCAATACGGGACTCACTCTGTGTATGTCTTTGGCACGATAGAAATCAGTGACATATCCTCTATGAGCTAACACGTAGATTTACCTTCAAAACAAAATGCAAGAGCCATGATATATAGTGCATACTCCCAGACATCGAGCGTCGCATGAACTGGATTTAGTCGTTCCATTGGCTCTTTAACTATGCGACTGCGCATTAGCGTTGCACGTGTCACTTGAACACTCTCTCACCTGCCTGAGAATAAACGCCCAAGAAGATGAACCAGACGACAATTCGGAAAATATTTTGATACCTATCAACCTATTGATTTGGGATTAAAAAAAAGTAAGTAAAAACCTGCTTACCGAGGTACCGACATGCGTGAGGGATCAATTTGACTCCAGAAACCACTGCGTTGAGTTTTGTGATACAATATATCTGACAAGATGTCAAAAAAAAAGAAAGAGACATCGCGACCGATGGCTTACAGTGTATGTCATCATGCTTACTGATAGATTGGACAAGAACACCGTTCCAGAGCGAATTCACGACTGTAGGATGTCTTAGCTTAAACTTAAATTCCGTATCACAAGATACTAACCATCTTGAACTTCGGAGGAAGATAGAAATATCGTACTGAGATAATAAAAAAAAGATTAATGGGTCGAGTCTTGGACGTGCTAAATGGGTACCAGTGATGATCAGTAGCAACTTCAAGTGCACTAGAGGCTTCGCTAATATCCCCATCAACTTCCCTATATTTGTATCGGTTTGTGATCATTGGGATGACTCTATCCAGAGTAGTCTGATGCACAATCCTACGCGCGAGCACCTCGCAAGCGGTAGCTTCAACGGTCCCTATATGAGAAGCTAACTCCGACTACATTGGCTAGAACACATACCACGACCGATGTTTTCACCATGGTTGGCGGGGTTGCGTCGTGCATCCCGAAAGAACTCTGAATGTGCTCGGAGAAGGCAGTAAGGAAGCTAACATGAAGAAAAATGTTCGCTCAAGCGTGGGAGGTCGTTCAAGTTCCTCACCGCATCACCGAAATCGCCGGCAGCTTCCATATAGGATAACATCACTAGCGGTGTGATGATTCTGTTTGTGGGATCATTGATGGTCTTCACGTCGACCTCAAAAGGTAAAAGTCTGAGTGTCAACGCGCGCAAGCGTTTGATGAGTTCTGTAATGTCACATCCAAAAGTTAGTGGCCAGTAATAAGAGACTGGGACGCACTTGTGATCGTATCAGGAGAAGGATGCTTCCATTCGGAAACTAATGCGGGTGTGTGTTCATCATCCATGTCTTCGTGATACATGTTCGACTTCGACGTAGCCTCCCTGAGCCACGAGATGTCACTTTTACTATAACAGGAACTGGTTACACTTGTGGCTGTGGTCGCCAACTTATCTCTCTCACCCATGCCGGTCAGTACTATGACTCTAACTGGCCACAGTAATAAAAACGATGATTGGTGTATAGGCTTACCATTCAGCCTTGAACGAGGTCGACGACGCTAGACAAGTGGGCAACATGTCCATCTTGCCCATCAAGACCAAGATTCGTGGTCCAGCACCCGTCGGTACGCCTCAACGACTAACGCTCCGAGTTCTGACCAATACGCGTTACCAGCTGATGCAGAGCAAGCCGATATCATAGACGAAACGTTGGATCTCTTCCGCGCGAATTCTCTTTTTCGCAACTTTGAGATCAAAGGGCCTGCGGATCGCCTGCTCATCGTGCTCATTCTCTTTGTCTCTGACTGTCTGGCCAAGATCGGTACTGCGAAAACCGTTCCAACACAAATAGACGCATCCAAAATGCTGAACACTCTTTCTGTGGATAACTTCCCCATCCCTGGTGATGCCAATTTTGCGTTGAACGCTCACTACGCCAGCCCGGCCAGTCGAGCAGATGCAGGTAAGAAGGAGATGGATCTACGTGCCCACCGCTCAACCCCGACCAGATTATCTCCGCACTTACTTGACACAGGTCCGTCAGGAGCTAGCTGCCCGACTAGTGGAACGATTGTACGCAGATGGTAGCGGGAAGCCGAGCAAGTGGTGGATGGCTTTCCAGAAGAGACGATTTATGAATCGTAGCCTTGGTTCATGAATTACAGCGTCACACCATCTCTGTATTCCAAGACCCCTCTATATACTAGTGTCTTCTTCGTTCATTGGGATTCTTCCTACCGTAGCCAATCTGTGGCATCTCATTCTTACCCCCTGATGGTCTCCCTTTTGTCGAGCCACGAAGTATCCCTGGTATCCAGTCTGGATCTGACCAGCTACCCACCACAACACCACCCTCTCCACCTCTGTCTATAAGACCCTTGACCATTCGCTGCTCATCCCGTTCCCTTTTTCCGTCTGCCCGTTTCTTGGCTCGCATGTATTCCGATTGATCTTCGCGAAGAATCAGGCCTTCCCCTGGGCCAGTTTTAGCAGACCCTGGCCGAGGAGCAGGTATCGAATATTTTGTTCCACGTAACTTGTACTGAAAGTTCTTTTTGAGATGGAGCTCCATGACGGGCTCATCCGCAGCAGAGTTCGGAGAAGAAAGTGTGACGGATGCTCTCATCAACGTCGGATTTCCACACGAAGGACAAAATTGCTTTGTATTGTCCTTGCATATTCTAACAGAGATCAGCGATCAAGTTTCAAGTGCAGAAGAGCCATGCTTACTTGAAGCAAGCATGGCACCTGAGTACCCATGTCTTCACTTTATGTATTCGCTTGCCTTCTGAGCTAACTAACGTCAGCCCCATTTGAAGCAGAACGTTTTGCATAGCAAAGTCTGCCGTCATGCATCCAACTAAAACTGTTTCTTCAACCGATAGACCATGTTTCTCATCTGACGAAGGCAGGAGTTCGAGGGCACGAGACTTGTGCAGCACAATATTGTCGGGTGTTATCCACTCCCCCAGTCCATCATCTTCATCTGTGGAAGGATCGTCGTAAAGTGACGTCTCTGGTGCCGGTTCTAAAGTAGAATTGACATTAGGCCCGGGCTCTTCCTGCGAGTCGTCTGGTCGGTTCTCCACTGATAAATCCTGAGCCACGCGGCAGAGGTCGCTAATATCCTTTCCCTCGACGGTCTGAGGTTCCGCAGTGGGCAATGGGGATGAATTCGTTGGTTCTGGATGTGCAGGAGTCGTCTCTGGGGTGGTTTGCGGTACTGCCCCATTTGACTGGAGAAATGAACTATGATACGCATATTTCAGAAGCATGACGAGTGACCCACCTCTTTCTCTTTCTTTTCCTGTAGCGCGCTCTCCTCGAGTTGCAGCGAGTGGGTCAATGCGAGACAACATATGTCGGCGTGGGACAGGACGGCATAGTCGCCGGTTTTTTTCGCATATTGTGTCACTGTCGGCCGAGTGAGCAAGAGATCTAGAAAGAGCGTAGGCGCACACATACCTTGAGTGATCGAAGCAGGATCTGGATTGCGAATGACGAGGCTGATGCCGGTGGAGAGCCCCAATTGCTCGACGTACTCGCGGGCGCGCTTATCCTTGAGCTCGTCCAACACCTGTGGGACGACAAAGTAGGCATCTGCGAGCCCACGAAGAGGTGACAGAGAAAGAAGAGGGCCTGAATCCAGGACTAAGTTTTTGCAGCGCTGTGTCATGGAATGTGGATCTAATCAGTAGTGGGAATCAGCGCCTTCTTTCTCGACTACCATCAGCGATCATGACATCCAAACAGTGCGTCCTCCATCTCCTCCGTTCACCCAAGCTCATCGCACTCCAAGATACCGCATCGTCGTCCTCCACGGCGATGGTATTGGTACGCCCACTCTGGCGATGCACTCCCTCACGCTGATGATCGCACTTTCTTCAAGGACCCAGCGTCGTCGAGCAAGCCACTCGTGTGCTTGAGCTTATCTCGAAAAAATCGACCACAGTCAAGCTCATCCTCGAGCCTCACGACTTTGGAGGTTGTGCTATCGACAAGTACGGCGAGCCTCTGCCTCCTTCGACTCTGAAGGCTTGTAAAGAGGCAGATGCCATCCTGATGGGTATGCGCTCAACATGCGGCGTCGGTCGTATCACTCACTGCCGTGTAGGCTCCATCGGTGGCCCAAAATGGGGTCCGGAAGCCAAGGTTCGCCCGGAACCGGGTCTGCTTCGACTCCGTAAAGCACTCGGCCTGTATGCCAATGTCCGGCCTGCCAATTTCGCGTCCGAATCCTTGTTGTCCTACTCTCCATTGAAACCACAGGTCGCCAAAGGTATTGAAATGATCATAGTTCGCGAACTCATCGGAGGTCTCTACTTTGGTCCCCGTCAAGAGCAAGGTGACGGGGATTCGGCGTATGACACCATGGTGTACAGCGTCTCGGAGGTACAGAGGATAACGCGTGTCGCAGCACAGATTGCCATAGCTGCCAATCCACCCCTCCCTATCCACTCGGTCGATAAAGCCAATGTCCTTGCGAGTTCTCGGCTCTGGAGAAAAGTCGTGACCGAGACCTTGAAGAACGAATACCCTCAACTGACGCTCGACCATTACTTGGTCGATACCGCATCGATGTTGATCGTGTCCAATCCCCAGAAACTCAACGGGATCGTTCTCACCGAAAACATGTTTGGTGACATGTATGTATCTTGTCGTCATATATTATTGCACTCGTGTGACATCACCATCCCTCCTAGTCTTTCAGACGAAAGTAGTGTCATCCCCGGTTCTCTCGGCTTATTGCCCTCCGCATCTCTTGCAGGAGCGCCAGCATCGCCTTCAAATCCATCCTTCAAACCTACGCTGGGCATCTATGAACCGATCCACGGTTCTGCGCCAGATATTGCTGGAAAGGGAATTGCAAATCCTGTTGGGACTATCCTCAGTGCTGCGATGCTTTTGCGCTATTCCCTCGGACTCGAGAGAGAAGCTCAAGCCATAGAAGGTGCCGTGCGTAAAGTCCTCGATGACGAGAGCATTGGTGGTCATGGTACGAGAACGGCAGACTTGGGTGGCAATGCCACTACTGTCGAGCTCGGCGACAGAGTGATTGAAGTATTAAAACAATTGCTTTGACCACCGTGTTGTGAAGTAGATATTAATTCGATCCAACACTGCACGGTGCAAAGTTCATTTTGACTTGGCATATGCTTCAGTGTGATTATCCTCAGTACAATCGATCATCAACAGACCTGGGTGACTGGAATAGTTTGCTTGTCCACTTTCTCCAAGGGAACAGATGAAGAAAAATAATCCAGCATGTAAACGGTGAATGGTCATTATGACATAGCTACAGTGTCAATCTCTAAAACTAAAACATGTTCGCCAATTTGCTCGCGGCAACTTTCGCATCCAGTCGTGGTCGCAAGGACTGCACGTGCATTGACTGCGACATATTTGTCGGTGCCAAGTGTGCCAGAGGATCAAGCGTCTGTTGTATACTTGAGCTTGTCGACGCTATCGACGATGCCGAAAGAGGATCTGAACCAGCAAGTGGATGGATAGATGATGATGATGAAGTAGGCGTCTGGAGCGGTCCTTGAGATGGCGAGGACAAGGGACCGGTATCTGGAGGTCCGAAAGGTGAAGGCGTAGGCTTCACAAACATGGACCGAGTCCCATCTCCGAATCGACCACCTTGCGACGGGGCAGACGAGAATGGGGCAGTCGAGCTGCGTGCTGTGGATGGGCCAGCAACGGACGAGTGGGCAGTAGCACTGTGGGGTCGGGTCACAGTTTGAGCTGCCGTGCTATAGGGAGCGCCGCTGAACGATCGTGGCATGGGCGGACCAGAGATTGGGGCCCTCATTGATGGCTGGGTATCGTCCTCCAACGGCGGAACGATAAAAGGTCTTGGATAGCCATTGGACCTTGGCAGGGCGGCTTTCTCATTGGCAGTATTGACATCCCCCCTGAGAGCTTCGAGTTCCCTGAGCAATTGTTTCTCGTATTGGATGGAGGAGCGCGCGTGCTCAATCAGAGCAGCAGTGACATCGTCCGTTACCGTCTTGTTGTGCGTTGCTAAAGCACGATGAAGGTTTTGGGAGATGCCATCGGCGCGTTGCGCAAGGACTTGCTCGTATTTGTTGGCCTGTCAAAAGCCACTTTAACGACCCGTGTTTTGTTTGTAGAGAAATTATCACCTCTTCCATCTCTTCTAGCGCTTCGTCGACGCGTTCAGGTCTGATGTTAGAGCTAGCTTTCAACCTTTCTATGTTCCTTCTCTTGGATATCGTCGCTTTGACGGCGGCCTGGTACTCCTCCAAAACACCCGTTCGCTGGAGAAGTGCCTCTTTCGCAGAACGCGCATTCATTCCTTGATAGCCGAACGTATCTCCAATGACTACACATTCGCTTATGGATTGTGCTTGGTCGAGGTCGGCGAGACTGTGCCAGGCCCTTCCCATTTTCCTCACAGCGTTTGCCAGCGGGGGATGGGCTTCTGAAGACGCAACATTGATCAGTTTGTTTCCCATTTCCGCATGTGCGGTGGATAATGCTGAAAGAAGTTCAGCCTTGGGTTGGGAGAACGAGAACAAAAACTTACATCTTCTGACCACGGAGAGCCTGTCGATGGCCTTTGCAGCTTCGAAGAATTGTGTTTCGAGTTTGGTAAGCTCGAATCTTGCACGCTGAAGTTCTTCATCTTCGTCGGGCACGCCACGGCGAATGAGAGCAAACCCAGAGCCCGTTTTCCGCTTCGGACGGGGCATCGGTTGGTAGCCAAAATCACTCTCAATAAATGAGCGCAAATCTTCGTCATGCATGACGATCGGGTCCTCGCATATGCGCGTCAACCATCTCTGCAACATAATTCGTACGAGGCGATCGTCCTCTTCGTCTGTAGGAGCCGAGGTCTGTGCGAGGGGAAGAGCGGGAATTATAGTGTGTGGGCAGTTGTTGAGCAGGGCGTCATAGAACTGCTGGAACTCGACGAACGAGCGGGAGACATTGCGATATGTCGTTCCCGTGAAATTGGAGAGATTCGTCTGGGTTCATGAGGGTATTAGCGAATGGCAGCGATTTCGTGATCAGCGTGCGGACCTGAGCGTCAAATTTGAAGAGAACGTCCCTTCTGTTGCGATCCAGCCCAGTAATCCGGACACGAAGATAAGGTGCGCTCCTCTCGTATTTTATCCCGTTGGAACCGGTAGTTGTTTGAGGAGAGACGAGGCCAGGCTCGGGTGCGCCGTAAATTTTGGGCTCTTTTCCAAAGAGGCCGTCAGAGTCAATCTTGTGGGTGATGAGGGGGGACGGCGAGGGACGACGGAGATTTGGTATCGGTGAGTTTGGCTCGTGGGGGGTGGTCGGCCACGGCGGTGTGGGGTCGTTGTCGCCATTGGCAAAGATGGAGCTTGTCGAGCTAAGCGGATCGAACATGGCAGGGCTCGTCGTCGTCGTCGTCGTCGTAGTGTCGTGAGCAAGAGACGGGGCGCGTAAATAAGTGAATTATATAATCGCATAACATTACATCTAGAGTCTAATTCGCATCCGTCATGTCCAGCGGTAGCATGTGTCCCATTCGCAAAATCTTTGTCCGAAGGTACTTGTTGAGATCCGTACCATGGGTGACGCCTTCCCTGACGCCTTGATCTGTCTCGTCGGGATGGCACTGCCATGCCCTCGGTATCATTGGCACGCGCTCCACCACTCTCAAACCCTCGTTTTCAAGGGCCATGACCTTGTCTGGGTTGTTCGTCAACAGCCGGATGCCACCCTGTTCGGGACCGAGCCCAAGATCTCTCAAGATGGCCGCTGCGATGTCATATCCGCGCTCATCAGCCCTGTGTCCAAGCAAGAGGTTGGCGGTGACGGTGTCGTGACCCACGTCCTGTAGGTTATAGGCCCGAATCTTGGACAACAAGCCGATTCCACGGCCCTCTTGCCGGAGATAGATGACGGCACCGCGGCCGGGCAGAGGTGCGGAAGAAGAAGACTGGGTTGGCTGGGAAATGAGGCGAATGGCTTCGTCGAGCTGTTCCCCACAGTCACAGCGCATGCTTCCGATTGTCTCACCGGTGAAACATTCGGAGTGGATCCTGACGAGCGGCAACGGAACATCTGCGGGTCTCCGAGACTGGTCTACGGGTCGCGAAGGGATTTTTGTGTCAGGCGTGAGTCTGCCCACATAGGCACCCCTGAGAATTCGGTCCTCGTGGGTTTCCTCGTCACTCCATATGGCGTCGAGGGTGTGGCTACGTATGTGGGGTGCGACGGGATGTACGTCGGTGAGATACTGTGCGGGGTCTATGACGATGGCGAGATGTTCCTTGGAGTCGCGATTGTTGTGGTAGAGATGCAAGAAGACGGTGCCGTGGGGCGTGGGTATACGGGTGCGGGCCATACAGCGGACCTGGACAGCTAGCGCGGAGGGTTTTTCGAGAGGAGCGGCGCCGACTGCCGACTCTCTTTTTCGCGATACGGAGGGTGAGAGCGAGTCGGCTTGGGCCTGGAGGCGGAGTCTTCTCGGTGCTTGTCTGCTGACATATGGGGAGGGCTTTGGGACGGAGTCATCGGGGCGTCTGATTCGGTCGGAAGAGTGGGAGGGGGGCAGATGGGCAGCGTGTCCGGAGTGATTGCGGGTGATGTGGGGGCCAGATGCGGCCACTGCTGCGAATATGAGGGAGTCGAGGATCTCGTCCCTCCTGGGAAGGGGGCGTCTGAGGGTGCGGGCGCGGGCAAGGATGTCCTGCGCGTCCGGGGGAAAGTAGGAGGGGAACACTGGGGACTCTGCGAGGGCCATAGGGAGATGGAAGACGAGTATGAGAGTGTGATTTATGGATCAGTCATATCCGAGCACGTGACCACACCGACCTCATCGCCGACGTGCTAGTGAGCGATGCGTGTGCCTCCTACCATGACAAACGTACCGCAGCCTTCCACCAGGTCTTTCAAGCAATCTCCGACATCGCCCACATTTCCGTGTGACATTCGCACCGACACCATCGGTCCACAGCCCCCGAATCCTCCACAAACGCCCACTCTATCTTCCTCTCGTCCACATTACGACACCCGTGCACCCGATCCTGTGCCCCTGTCGGAAAAATATCACACCGCACTTCGCCATGTCCACGCCGTCGAGTCCACAAACGCAAGACTATACCAGGACAATTGCTCCCTTGTAAACGCAGTCAACATGCTCAACGAGCGTCTCTCCTTCCTTTCGACGCCCCAAAACGTTCAAATGCACCGCCTCATCGAACTCCAGGAAAGGTTGCGCGCCAGCGACGCTAATCGCGACTTCATCGGTCAAAAATATCACGAGCTGCTCGAGGCTATTTCGGGCGGCTCTCCACATTTCCACGTCGGCGCTGAACTTCGTGCCACCCAAGAAGCATACGCATCCCTCGAGAGAGACCATCGCCACTTGGGAGATAAATATATGAGGCTAAAAGCTGCCTCTGACACGAACCGTGCTACCCCAGGCAAGTATCATCCGGCACATTAATGTAATCCCGAGCCACTCATGCCATTAATAGCACGCGCTCCCGTCCCGATAGTGCGCTCCGAGGTAAGCTGCTCCGCTCTATCTGCACATCTCTTACTCATGTACTTGGCATCAGTTCACAAATGGTACTCAGTCCCGTGCCAACGATCAAAACCGGACTCACAACGTCGCACCATCCAATGCTGTAACAAACCCCAATACCTTTCCGACGCCCCAGGGGCAGTTGCGCGATCATAGCCGACGCCGCGGTTCAGAGACTCCTCAGGTTTGTTCCATCGTCCGAGATATCTAAGCTCTCAATTCAACTTTTAGCAGTCATTTCGGTTGGGTCCGACTCCCGTAGCGACGACATGGCTGGCGCCTCTCCCCACCCCACCGCCAAGTGTACCAATCACCGGGGGACAGATTATGCCTGCTGGCCTATCTGTTCACCCGCCAGTACCAGCTGCGCCCCTTTCCCATCCGCTCCATGTACCAGTAAACCGCAATATATGCGAGGTCCCAGTGACTTCGTCACAACAGTCCACTGTGCAACAATCCCACTTTATGGTCAACAACGAAGCAGTCCAATGCGATAAACAAACACATTCGGAGCCGAGTCCTCGTCTGCCAAAGCGTTCAAGTTCGGATCTCGGGACTTTGAGCCCCGAAGGGGAGCATAAGAAGCTCCGGATCGAAGAAGCAGTCGACTCCCTGCCGACAAACGACGCTGATACATGTCCAGCGAGCGACACACGATCACTGCCGGTCCCCACTGATTCATCCCACGTTCACACGCCTGATCCCCAAATTCGGTCATTACAAGACTGTGTAAACGCCATCTTCGAAAAGGACGCCAATGTTGAGGATGGCGTCTTTTGCGGTTTGTGCTTGTGAGTCTGCGTTTGTCGTACGTTGATGCACGGCTCAATTCTCGATTAGCGATCGATACGAAGCAAAAATGATCCAGGAGCCGCCGGACGTACTGGTACGACCTGATTTCGATTTCCTTGTTACGCACTGTAAAACTATGCATCCTACCGCATGGGCGGGCCTCTGCCACGAAACTTAAAGCAAGCTAGTCGCGTATGACCTGCTTTTTATCCTACTTTTCTTTTGATATTTGATGGTATACTCTCTTGTAATTATGGGTAGACATGTGGGTCACCCAGTTGGAATACATACTTTTTGATGATCTAAGCATCGTACGCAATCATTATGCAATCAGCCGCTTTGTGAGCACCCGAGTGGGACCTTGAAAGGTGATAAACTCCGGGAGCTCGGCATTGGAAGCCAATACTTGAGCACCTAACTGCCACCCTCACGAGCACGCTCGTCGGTGTTTCTTTTTTTTCCAGTTGTGCAAAGTTCCATGTCATCATAACCGATGTATTTTTCCCCCACTCCGTCCCTAACGCCCGCGAACTTGGGTGGATCCGTCAGATTCGCCGCACTACGGTTTCCCCCGAAGCTGGTGAAGCGTTTTTCTCAGTAAACGAATACAACACTCTTCGCCAATGATGTAGTTCAACTTCCAGTCTCATATTATCGCCATGTCCAGAGATTTCTCTGGCGTCATCACGTCTTCATGGGAATCGAGGAACGAACAACGCTCTCGTTAGACCATAGTCTCCTCACCATGATTCGTCGAAATATCGCTTTCATGGATGCGATCTTGGAAGGAGTCTTGATGGCAGGAAGGGTTAACAATGGCACGGATCCTTTCTTTGATTTGCGCCTGTTTGACCTTTATCTGGCAACTGAATACTATGTTGGACGACATGAATACGATGTGGGTGACTCATGGCGATTGCTGAATAAAGAGACGATCCTGGAAACAGTAAGAATAGACGAGTTAGGTGTGTATTCAACGTTCCCTACACTGTCTGCCTTCTGATTCACACCTCCAGACTGGACAGCATATTATAAAGGGCAGGATGACAAAAATCCACTCTTGAGTGGCATGTCATACTCCTTCGATATTGCCAAGGTTCCCGAGGATGCTTGGCAGGGCCTTGCGAATGCAATTGCAAGATATCTCGGTTTCGTTAACACGGAGAAGAAGCGTGAGTTATATAATTATTATTCTTATCCAGTGCAATGAAGTTAAACCCCCGCAGGTGTGCGGAAGCGTGGAAAGAAGACGGTGACACAGCATAAGGTACCGCAGGAGAAAGCAGACCAGCAGATGACCCTAGGTAAGTCATATTACTTTCTGTCTTGTCAGTTTCAAGTAAATCAGAGTACCTCTAGCAGACCCCGCGTCTGGTCCCACTTCACAATCTACCACTGCTCCTCCCACAGAAGACCAAGTGGTTGGCTCGTACCGTCTATGCTGAGACCGAGCGATCTCAGGTCAGAGTCGAGGGAGTCGATGACAGTGGCAATAGTCGCCATGAAGTCAGAGTTCTTGTAATTACAGATGTACAATACTGCATGTTTCATCAAACTTGCGATCAGTCAATGTGATGAGCAAGTTTAATCAAATGCGTCGTAAGGCGGTCGACCTCATACTCTGCCAACGTCGTATTCTGTTCATACAGGATCGCTTCTGTAAGCGCCGGGAGGGTTGTCGCACCATAGCCTAATATTTGGCAAATTAAGTATGATACCTCTCGGGACATCGAAAAGAACTTGCCAAGGTATTTCCCCGGTGCAACACCAAGATGCCTGTACCATTCTCGATCCTTTATGCCTTCCGCGGAGATAAATCCTTGTTCGAACGAGGTCAATTTCAGGTTTACTTTCTTTACTCGGATAGCCGCCCTGATCAAATCAGAGAGCGGCCGCTTATGAGACTTGCAGTCGGTAACGTCCCCTAATGCGTGTAATGCAGGGTACTCAAACTCTGCTTCGACGTGCCCGCCGGGTAGCATGGGCGTCATACGACCGCCGAATTGTCCGCGAGGCAGGTTTCGCAAAGCTTTGCGGAACGCCTTTTCGGCTTTGACTTTCTCAACGTCGAGTTTCTTGCTCGCACGTTGCAACTTTGAGATCGCCTTTCGAACTTTGTGCAGCTTGGGGAGCGTGGTAACTCCAGAAGCCGAGTCTTCCAAGCTGGCAATGCGTAGTTCGTCGGGTCAAGACCTTGAGACGAATCGACTTACGTCTCAAGATACGAATCGAGTTGCAATGCATATTCTGTCGTATTCAGAGGCAGGATAATCGAGTCTAGCAGTCGAAGGGTGAGAAGGCCCAAGGTTTTCGCAAGCGCAATCTGAGGAACAATCGCATTCAAACCAGCAAGCAAAGGGGATATGTTATCAACACTTACGTGTCGGTGGAAACCAGGGTCGGCATACGTCTCCTGCCACATCTGAGAGTCGTAAATAGAGTGGTAGTGGTAAGGAGGATCAGTGGGTGTGGACCCAAAGGATTGATCAGAGCTAGCAATCTATTGTGACACGTCAGAATGGCACCAGGGTTACGAAATTAATGACGGACGCCGAGTCTCTGCAAAAACACAGTATAGTCGCTCCCAGAACCAAGTGATGATACCTCGCGAGCATCATCCTGCAGAGACGCGCGGGCTCGGCTGTTGTTCATCGCAGCCCACATATCAGCGAAATCTGCATCCAGGTCTCCGGTGTATGGGCCTATATCATGAATCGCATCCCAAACTGTCTTGTTGGGGTTGGTAGGGTGGGCAACATCTTGTGCAGTCCGTTTTATTAAATGCGCAAGCGAGGGAGACGCTGATGCTTCATAACGCGATCCAGAAACAGAAATGTCTGTTTTGAGTTCTCAGCAGTGAAAACGCAGCCCAGGACATTCCACATACCGACATTAATGTAGGAGACGGCATGCGCTTGAATCCACTGTGCAAAGTCCTCTCCCCACTCTGTGCTTCCGACGAGACCGTACTGAATAGAACGGTTAAGTACTTCTGTCGGAGAAGACGAAAAGTTGCCACCTCTTCAGCATCCCAGCTCGCAATGACAAGGCTCCGAAGTGGTTTCCATCCGTTCCTAAGCAGAAAACCCAAGCCGCGAACCACTTCGAGTAAAGATACAGTACCAGACGTAGGGTCTGCAGCACCCATGACCCAAGCTATGAAAGGATCAATAAATGGATCCTATTTCAAACGAGCCGCTCAACCATCTCTATGGCAGCCGAGGATAACGACCTCATCCTTGACGTGGCCGGGAATGGCGGCCATGGTGTTCCAGATGGGAGTTACCTTGGTGTCAACTAGCGTTTGGGATTTACCGCCGGCAATCGCAATCAACTCCACAATGCGCACCATCGTTGACCATCTTGACTACATGGTTACTAACTTTGCCGTCCAACTTTCTACCCTCTGTAACACCACCGAGTTCTTGCTCGAACAAGTATTGCGCATTTGCCCAGGAAAGTGGCAAGCTTGGGATACGAGGTATATTTTCACCCTCGACACGAGTTGAATTTTCGTAGGCAGGATAACCAGGTGTACTGGGATCACCGGGATAAATAGACAAATATTCAACAGAACCACGTTGGATAGATGTCGGGTTGCGTGCGGGGCCAGCGGGATAGGGCAGATAGCCATTGTCAGTAACTACGACACCATCATCGCGGGGGTCATTGTAAATCAAAATTCCGACCGCGCCATGTTCTTCGGCACCCTTGATCTAGCGAAACTCAATGCCAAGTAAAATGTCACGCAGAATAGCACACACCTTGAGACCGCGAAGGATGCCACCATAGCGGGCAAGTACGATCTTTCCCTCAAGATCTACGCCCAACGCTACGAGCGCGTCGTAGTCATCTTTCGTACCGTAATTGACATAGACGATTGCGCCGACGGCTTCACCAGCGGCGCTCAAACCATGCCAAGGTGGGATATCATGCTTGTACCTTGCAGCCGTCTCGTCGAGCGGGTCGCCGTCCTCCTGGAGGTCCGCAGTCCAGATAGACTGGCCACCGTCACCAAGTACCTCGAGGGAAATGCCGTCTGCGTTACCCGTGTTCAGAACGGGATAGTAAACGTCAATCCAGGCATTTGGGGACTTGAGCTTCGACGTAACGCTTAAAGTAGCTTCGCGCGACTCGGAAGAACCAGCGTCGAAGACGAATTCAAGAGAAGAGGATATACCGAACTCGTTCTGGAAGAGCGACAGGACATCCTTTGCATCCTGGAGGTCGCTTGGTGAACCCGCTAGATGAGGATGAGTGGCATAATAGCGGGAATTCGCTATAGCAGAATCAACGGAGGGAACGGCACTGTATGGGATACATTCATCAGTGCCTTGGACATTCCAAACGAGACACTGACAGAAAGGCATCTTCGACGTGATCGACATGGCTGTCAAGGGACTTGTTCAAGCGCCCGTGGGAGTGCGGCCAATTGGCAGCGATTCGGCGATACGAGCCATATGACGCTAGCACGGTGAGCGCGATGATACAGCCCTTCCTGAGTAGCGCGGTGCCAGGAGGACGTTTGTACGTTACTCCTGGTAGAGCGAGTCGGTCGCTCTTGGGATGTTGCATCATAGTGGTAGTAGTCGGAGATAACCAAGGCTTGCATACTCACCACCGTCATGGCCGACAACTCCTCCGGCCAAACCCCCGACCGCACCGAACTGCTCCAACGCGCCCGAACATTTCTAACTTCTCCTCAAGTACGGCTTCAGGATGCGGACGCCAAGCGGGCCTTCTTGCAGGAAAAAGGGCTCACTCCGACCGAGGTCGACCAACTGATGCAGGAATTGGTCCGTCGTGTACCTTCTCGTCCTGACCACGCTCATTCGTCCGGTAGCCTCCTGCTGTACCACCACGCACTTACCCTGCGCCACCCCCCTCCAACCTACCGAATCTCTTGATTGGCGCAGCCCGAATATTCACCTGGTTGACCGGTACCTCCGCGATCGTCCTCTTCGTATACTACGTACGAACGGGTTTCACCGTTTTCAGATATGGTGCTAATAAACGTTCGATAAATTTACAGAGGTATCTCCTTCCAAGAATTGCACAGTCGTACCAAGCCCGCATTGCTCTTCGGAAGCACCAATCCGCACTCATCACACGCCTCACCGAGTCCGCGTCTACTCTGAAGGCAGCCCAAGTAGAATCGTACAAGGACCTGCCCCGAACAGTCCCTGTCTACGAAGACTCACAATATGCACATGTCCACACCATAGATGGTCTTTTAGAGAGTTCCCGGGAGGAATCCGCCCAGCCAGGAGTAGACATTCCTGATATAACAATTCTCCGTTGCGCACTGGAGGAGCTTGGTCGCTCAAAAACCGACGGTACATCTACGGAAGAGCTTTTCCGTCATATCGGAGGTAAATTACCATGGCTGGGTCGCGACGAGGGTGCAACTCGCCAGGTTCGGATTGCCTTGTTCATTGTGTATCATTTGAAACCCACCTTCCCAAGCAGAGCGATCTTTGGAACCAACTTAATACTTGCCCGCTGTTTGTGTCGTCCATACCTAAACCAGGCGGCAGCCCTCTTCCTCCGTCACAACTTCTTTGGAAATATGTACCTCCGTCGGTCCCGCCCACACCACCACTGTTTACGGCATTGGCGAACTTGCACGCAATTTTGCTCCGCGGTCGAGAGGCCACTTCGACCAGCTCTGGTAACCCCTCATCGGCCCTGGTAACCTCTGCTCGACAACGAACACTTCAAGTCCTCTCCAACTTCACTGGTTACATCACAGCACAGACGTATACCATTGGAAGACTGTCAACACGAGGGTCAGGCGTTGCATCTGGCGGAGATCCACTTGAGGACGAACTTCGTCGCGAAATCAAAGCATTGAAGGGCCTCGTTTTGAATAGGAGGTCATTCTTACCTTCCACCAATGGGGTTTCTGGATCGGTGAACGCCGGTGAACCTCTACGAGCCTCCTAGGGTCCTATACACTTTACGATTTAAAAAAATCAGGGACTAAAATGTCGGAGAATTCAAATGTCCTATTAGCCATGCCCCGGCGACCAGCAGCGTGACATTAAGCCAGAGTCCAGATTCTAGTGAGTCCAATGTAATACTTCAGATAGAGGTCGGAAAAGGGCTACTTCTAGTCGTGTGCATCGAGATATCATTGTTACGTGGTCCCTCAACATTCACCAAGAAATCGGTTTTTAGGAAAAGGCTCTCCGTAATCGCCTCTCCATGTCGTAAGATTGGGATTGGTGTATGCTTCGATATATCTGGAATCACCTTTTGTTAGGCCGTGCGGATACGTTACGAAAGAACGTACTTGTTAATGTAATCGGCAGTAGGGAAGTGTTTTGGATTGCACCCAATGTTGCGTGCGTTTGAAGGTTGATATACTCGTACGTAGTCAACTCTCATATGAGCCGGGAACGGGAGATGATCAACGTCGACAAATCCAAAGTTTGTTGACATGCCCAGGTTAATTACGATGTACTAGTGGTGAGCGTTTGTACGTTTGCACTTTCAATATCGCAGAATGTGACGTACCAATGGTTCCTGAGGAACAGGCCGAGATGATATTTCAGCAGCAGAATCGGCCGCCATGCCAGCTACGTTGAGTGTCCAAGCAACTTTGTTGTTGAACACCCAAGTGATATACTAAAGGTGATGCGCAAAGCAATCAATTACCGTCTTTCCGGTCATCAAGTTCTAGCCCACCGCATCATCGAATCCAGGGACATACTGTGACTGGCATCAGTTTCATACGAAAATGATCTCATGGTAGAAACACGGCCCACCTCAAAGCCATATATTGAGTAGCAACCGATCTCACCTTCATAACATGACTGATCGGTCTCGGTCACCACCGATGTCGCTTGCTGTAACACCGACCCGATATACGTGTTCTGGACGCTGACGGACGGATTGGCAATAACCTCGTTCTCCGAGGAGTTTTTCCAGACGTAACCCGCGTTGAAAGGCTTGATTAAGTCACTGCCTTCAGTCAGGAAGAAAAATAATAATAATAAACTAACCGCCCATTGAGCAGACTGTGATACTTGGCCCGACAGTGGTGTTCCTCCAATCTAAAAAAAATCAAACACCCGGCCACACAGAGAGACTTTAGTATAGTTACTTACCTGTGCTTCGAACACATCTATTTCGGGTGCTGAACGACCCACAAATGTACCATCCGAATGTTTAGGCCCAGGATGGGACTCCTCTGGGCACGTACAACGAGACAGTCGTTGACCCGGAAGGTAAGATAGCAGGCCATTTTGGTAGGGATCACCACCTTCCATAGCTGCCTCTGGTCGCCCGTTAATAGATTGGTTTGCGACGGTGCCAATGTCACATGCATCATAAGAGTATGGCCACTGGACGGAAACGGAAATTAAACCAAGACCAAGAGATCAAGTCAAGAGGAAGCTCACCAGGCCATCTAAGCTAGCACCATAACCAGCCCGACCAAGGTTGCCGAGCGTCCATATTGCCGGCCAAAACCCTTCCATACATAAGTACCATCCGTTTTTACCGATCTATTTTGTTTTGGAATGTGCCTTACCAACAATATTGTTGACACCTGGGAGTGACACATTTGCCTCTATGTATCCGCCAGTGAAACAAAATTTGTTCCTAAGATCGATCAATGCTTGAGTCACGTGCAAAGAGAAGACAAACCAAGACGACAACATTCCTCGAGTGATATCAAAATGCCATAACGTCGAAAGCTAAATTTGCGTACCTCCTTGATAGTTCAGACCATGTGTCTGCCTTTGCGATAATGTCACCACCAGACTGCCATCCTTAGTAGTGATTGCGTCCGGACTATACCATTCCAGATTATTCGTTGCCTGCGCCGGAGGTTGGCTGATGCACGATAACCGACGGGAAAGTGTGATACATACCCAGTAATGTAAGTCGGCTGCTTCCCAGTATGGATCGTCTCCATTCCAAAACGTTCTACCAGGAATGTTAAATTCATCTGAAAACACCAGCTCCATCTTGGGCCCGCCATTCCAGGATGGTTTGGAATAAGCATCCTTTGGAGTGTCGACGTCTATCAAAGCTCGATTTCCCACAACGACTGGGATCTGGATGGTCAAACAAGATGAATTACAGAGGTAGGTATGCGTGCCATGAATGACCCACCTGGCCGCTGGCGTTGATACCGCCGAGACCAAAACCCCCGTTGTTGGATATTTTCTCTGAATTGAAGTATGAGATAACGGGATATCCGACGCTATCAATAAGAAGACGGAATTAAGAGAATATACCACCGAGAAATACGTGTCTCACAAGAGGACAAGGAGGGATACGAGAGTGAGAAATAGGCACCCCACGTTGACAAGACCACGATCAACGAGATATGACCAGGTAGGGGGATCCCCTGCATGCGGATCGTGCAAGTCATCATCAGACTCCTTTGAATCGGCATACAAGCTGGCACCCCAGTGACGTGGATCGGCGGGTAGGTTGAACTAGTAAATGGTAAGCCGGAGTGGTCATCAAAAATAATAGAGCCTTACGGGATCGGAGACGCTGGCTCTCCATGAGCTGCGGGTCAGATTCACAGGATATGGAGACAACTGTGACTGTAGTTTGTTTGTAAATGAAGGTTCGAGATGGTAGGAATGGACAACGCACGGAACTGGCAAAGTTCTGCAACCTGCGAGACATTGGGGTGGATCGGAAGAGAGGAAGAATTCGAGCATGATGAAGTATTCGTATCAACAGGAGATGGCATGATGGGTGTTTCGAGACTGGTCGTCTCTCCCCTCGGCGACGCCGGATCGATCACTTGGCTGCAGTTAAATCTCGACGCCGGCAATATCTCTCGTGTTTAAAAGCCCGCGAGTGTTAATCATACAACTCGCCAGCCGTTGGGGGGTGCATCTGTCCGGCTCACCGATGCCGGTGTTTTAAGGGCAGTGTTCATCATGATGCGCCACCAATTTTTCACACCAACTGCAGCCACTCCTTTATCACAACCTGGCTTGAGCTCAAGTAATGTCCGACGAAGAGGCGACCCCGGTCTACGACAATGTGGACTTGGACATGCTCGTCAAAGTCCTGCGACAAACCGTTTTCAGTTCGTCAGTTTTGCCACGTCATACGTCATTATTAACCCACAGGTAGGCCCTTTGTTCACGGTTCTCATCCCTGCATTCTACTTTTTCAACTCGCGAGGCGTACTGACCCCCGCTGCGATCAACTCTGCGTGTTTCTGTGCCGCCGTCTCCGCGTTCTGTAAGTCGATCACTTTCCACCCGTTGACCATTTCATGATTTGCTGTAGGGCTCTTAAAACGACTTTCGACCTTGTATAGAAACCAAGGTAGTCTTAGTCTTTTCTCGGAACCTAAACGTTTGAACTGGAGCGAGCAAATCGTGCTTATTACTGGAGGTATGGTGAACAACATTGAATCCATCCCGACTCAGCATTTTCGGTAGGCTCATCAGGAATTGGAGAGCTTTTGGCGAATACGCTTGCAGTGCGCAATGTCAACGTGGTTGTTCTTGACATTAAACCAATCCAAACGGAAAATAGTGCGCGCCTCGACTTCATTTTGTGTTTCGGGTACTCATCAACTTTTACTTCAGACAATATCACATACTACGAATGCGATGTTTCCAAGTGGGAAGAAGTTGAATCAGTGTCGAAAAAGGTCATCGAGCAAGTTAGTCCTTCGTTTACAAATTTATGTCACCTGATTCACAAGCACCATTCAGATTGGACATCCAACTATGCTTGTCAATAACGCTGGTGTGGTCCAAGGGAAGTTGTTCCTTGACCTCAGTCCTCAGGACATTCATCAGTACGAAAAATGAGTTGGAGTTGCATTCCGTCGTTGACAACCGCCCAGAACGTTTGGCGTGAATACGTTGGCTCACTTTTGGATTTTGAAAGCATTCTTACCCGACATGATTGAAAGGAACAGCGGGCATATTGTACGAGACGAACTTTTGGCAGTTGTAACGGTTCTTCATGTTTTCTTAGGTTACCATGGCATCTGTCATGAGTTTCGTGGGTAGTGCTCAAGTGTGTAAGTTCGTCTCTCGTCTTTGGTAGATTCCACTGCTCACTTTGGTTAGCGGACTATTGTGCTTCCAAGGCTGCTCTTCTAAATTTACATGAATCACTCCGGTACGAATTGGACAATCGGTATATATGTTCTTCTTCCATGGTAGCGCCTGATAACGGTGATATCTCTAAGGTATCATACACGGGGCATTCGCACGACGCTCGTATGTGCAGGTCATGTTCGTACACCTCTTTTTTCTACTGCAGTATTTCCGGACAATGCCTTGTATCGATTCGTCATACCTTCTCTGGCTCCGGTGACAGTAGTGAAGGCAATCGTCTCTGCTCTAGATTCACAAGAATCTCAGATGATATTCCTGCCATTTTACACATATCTGGCTTTGATTATGAAGCTACTTCCAAGTTTTGTTCGTGACCTCGCCCAAAAGGTAAGCATAGAGAAACATCCCTGATCGGACTATCTGACATGACAGTGTAGTTGACGAACGCCGACTTGGTTATGGAAAATTTTATCAAGGTGACTGCCATCAGAGAGGACGAAAGGGATAATACGTCATAGGAGCGTTGATTGGTATGAATTTACTTCACAAACATATTGTTCTAAAGCAGAATAGTTTATTACGTGCGACGTCATGCCAAGTAAGTAATGAAATAATTGTGACTGACCAATGATTGCTGCCGACCATAATTTCTTGATCAGGACAAACTTTTTGGCGTGAAAGCAAACTTACTCCCCTGCCGTATACTGGATAAAACCGGCTAAGCAAGCTTCATTCCCAACATCTGGTTATGGGCGCTCCGAATATAATAGCTGGCACGGCGCCATGCTCACCGTCTGGCCAATTACTATAACACGCTCGTTACCTTAAATCACCTTGACGATTGGTCCGTATCAACATGCGTAAGTACAGTACGTGACAATGTCATAAAGGTACAGGCGACCCCGAGAAGGCTCGGCTGACAATGTGTTTTTGAACAAGCGAAAAGGAAGAAGGAAGAAATGGGTATAAGTATGTACTAATGATCCAAGAGATAAGCACGCCAGATTGGGTAAGTGTGAGACTCAACGACTAATGCTTTTCCAAGAGTGACGATTCTACCAAAGAGGTGTTAAACCATCAGCATGTTTGTAGCAATTCACGAGCGCGGCGAGCGTGCGCCTTGGCAACCTGTATCACGAAAATTGACACACAACTACCTGAAAGAACAAATCACCCACAAGAAGATTAGCAGTCTTGACTGTAGAGCTGTACATGTGATTGATACGGTTTTCTGCAAGAACTCGCGAATAACGGCTAACGAGACCGTGCTTATCTGCGAACCATTCAGTTGCCTAGCACACTTGCGGGAAACGTATGCCTACCTAAACCAAAACGACGCAGATCGATTTGAAGACACTTCAAGGTCCCGCCTTCAGAAAGCGCGTCTTCATTTTCATTTTGATCAGAGTCGGAATCTGAATTGACAGCGTGCACATCAAGCGCATCCAACTCCCCTGCACAGATGAGCATGTGTCTCTCTCCGGGTGGAAATAAGGCGGCGAGAACAGACACATCCGTCGTCAAAGAGGAGCCTTCGGATGTCCGCGTAAAGCTAAAAAATGATACCCCTGGGCACATGCCATTCATGGGCTTATCCGTAGGCGAATGAATTGCGCTTCGGCTGAGCGAAAGCGATTTCAACTCCACGGGAGAAAGTGTAGGCACCTGCGAAACAAGATGTTTAGCAGTTGGTTTAAAAGAGGGTGCTGTTGGGATGGCATGCGAGATGTCGGGATATGAGCGGGAACCCGTCGTAGGGAGCATTGAGGGCAAATCCCTGCGGGGAGAATGGGACAGATAGCCTTCATCGTCCTCGCTCAATGATGAGAGAGAGTCAGTTGAATCTGAGCCAGATCTTCGTGGCCAAGACAGTAAAGAAGGAATGGTGACTTTATCGAGTTTTGGTTTTTTACTGGTTGATATCTTCGGCGTGCCATCGTGATATCCAGACTTGTGCGAGAGACGTGCTTCTTTTATAGGAATGAGGTCTGGAAACGCAACCAGCTTAACAACTTTGAGTGACCAGCTGTCGACGCTCTCGTCAGCGAGACCAACGCATGCAAGCTTGGAGGGTAGAATGGCAACGTCGGTGCAAGGTGAATGGGATTTGTCTCGTGAAGGAGGGCGATGGTGTGGAGTTCGGTCATCCCCATTTTTCGTGTCTGATTCTTCGTTCAGACGGTGGAGCGTTGATACTGCGACTGGGACTGAGGTGTCAATGCTGCTCCGGATCCGCGTCAGAACAGCACCTGACTCAGAACTAAACTCTGGGCCAATGTCACTGACTTGGAATACATCAGTTAAGACTGGTGACAAGAGAGGAGACACGACTCTGGACATCAATGGCTCTGGATCTGATGAATACAAGTCGAACCCAGCAGCCCCAAACAACGACATGACCTCCCGCAGTCTGGATTCCTTGAACTGCGTGTTAGGATGCGTGAGCGTGAAATAGCAAAGTAAACGACCGTCGAGTGACATACAAAAATGAAATCGCTCATGTATGAGGATTGGTACAGAATGGAAATTCCCGCGGCAGCAAGTGGAGCAGACAGCTCGTGTACTCTTGCTCCCGAGTTGTCTGCTCGATTGTTGTTGGAGCTATGCAATGCGCCAAGGACAGAGAGACGTACCAAACTGATCGGAATGAGAGTCGAGCTGGAGCACTTTCCACTTTTCACAAGAGAACTCGACTCGATCATCGTTATCAAAGGCGGGGCGCTTGCGGGCAGACCCAGGGCGAGATCGGAGTCTGTGTCTGTCGCGCCTGGCTATCAACTCAAAGTCTGTGAGGATGTGGTGCTCGGCAAATAGGCTGAGCTCGATCTGATTGCAGGTGACGTTGAGGAAGGTGGGATTGGGCTGGAGAATCTGCCTGATGACGGGGTGAGAGAGCTGTGGGATACGGGAGCGGGGGATGTGTACGAGGGAGAGGGTGACGGGGAGAAGTGTTATGGTGACGTTGGACGGGCTTGGGACGGCCATCAATGCGAGGCAGGTTATGGCGAGGGAGGAGGAGACCTTGGTTAGGTAATCGCCAAGAATAGCTGGTAATGAAATCAATTGATCGTCTCCGAGTCCCCCCGAGTGATAACAAACTTACTAGTACTACTAACTAAAACAACAGCAATATTCAATAAATAACGCCCGCAGTTCCATCAACATCGTCGTGGTGTGTTATTTGATGCACGGCAAGATCGGACCGGCCTCTGTCTCAGCTGATATCGACTTGGCGCAGGCGCCGTTCCTACACTCCCGCGCTTTGTTCCCGGCTCCTTGGCCGGAGATGGCCGTTCATGTATCGGTCTCAATAGGGGTGCAGGAGACGTGATCCGCGGTGGATTCGGAGCAGGGGAACGGGCTGTGGAGTTCGTGTCTAGTGTGATCTTCGTGTAGAGGACCGGGCGAAGAGATAGAGGTTGCGATCCCGGATCAAACTGCGAGGTGGCGATCATGTGGGTATCATCTACATGCATAACAAATGGGAACGAAGGGGGGGCAGCTTGAACAGCTTGTGGGTCTTGAGATAAAACATGGGACAGTGGCGGCGTCAATGGCGATGTAGGTGGACTAGTGGAAAATCGTGTCCGTGCTGTCGTTGGAAAGGCACTGCCCGATGGTGCGGTGATCACGGAGCACACTCTTTTCACGGTCAAGTTTCTTCGCAAGGTGCGCAAGGGCTGAGCCACCAGCGATTCTTCCACAGGCTCAGTAGGTTTGCGCTCCAGCTTCGGTCTCTTGAAGCTTGTTTCCCCCAGGCGTGATTGTGTTGTCGACTCCTCTCTGTCGCTTCCATCTGACTGCGAGCGCTTGGGCGAATCAGGTCCTGGTTGGATTTGTCGGCGGACACGTGGGACCGGGACGACAGCGGGGAGGGTGCTCTCATACGCAAAGTCTCTCACTCTTATTCCCAGTGACCTCAGGTAGTCGGCAGAGGGTTGTTGTAAGGGTGCCACTCGGGTCGTGTTCGTGGAGGCTTGCGAGCTCCCTTCCGAGACAATGGTGTCTGGGATAACCTTAGGGACAAGCATTAATGCAAGGCAAGCTTGGGGTCACGCTAGCGACAATCAGACACATCTCGACTCACGTTCGCTGCGACTTGGGTATCGGAAACGGCGTGCGCGTCATGCCTCACGGACATGGTCGTGGTAGAAGTACAAGTTCGGATGGGCGGCGGTGGCGTTGCCAGTGGGAATCTTATCGATCAGGGAAGTCACGTGATCGGTGAGTACCACCGAGACAACCCTTTTTTGGTTTCCTCCACCGTCATGCTTCCAAGACTTTGGAGGCGAGTAGCTGTCACCACCGTCGTCATTGCTACTCCGACTTACCTTTATTACCGCTACAACAAGTCTAACACTTTCGAACTTCCCGTAAAAATACGCGGCAAGGATGGGCAGTCCCTCATGACCACCAAAGTGTTCTCCTTGTTGCCCCTTAGCGCCGTCGATGACCGTCTCAAGGCCGACGCAAAATCCGATGCCATCCCTCGCCCGGGTGGCATAACGTGGAACTACAGCACAGCTTCCGTCGCGGCGAACGACCCCCTCGAAGATGCACATGCCGAGGCCGTCATCGCTCGCGAGCCGTCCGACCCAAAGGCACCCGGAGACTGGTTATTCTTCTCTGTTATGGATGGCCACGGCGGGCCCCATACATCCCGCCTTCTCTCGAAAACATTAATCAACGCTGTCGTATGGCAGCTTTCCTCCCTCATACACGGGTCTCCCGGTTCATCTAAACCCGGGGTCCAGAACCCTGAGACCATTTCCCTCGCCATACAGGGTGCTTTTACTAAATTCGATGAAGAACTCATCAATGCGCCGTTGAAGGTTCTTGCTAACAACATCGACAAAGAATCCTTGAAGAAGCGAATCGTTCCCGACCTCAGCGAGCATCCTCTCGCGTTGCCTATGATGCTCCCAGCGGTTTCTGGTAAGATACTAGTTGCATCATCCTACTTTACTGTGCTTAAAACTACTTCAGGCAGCTGTGCCTTGATGGCCGTTTTTGACACTGTCCAACAAGACTTGTATGTCGCTTGTTCTGGGGACAGCCGGGCGGTTGCAGGCATCTGGGAGGAGTCGGTCGATGGCTTCGGTTCTTGGAGGGTCGAGGTGTTGAGCGAGGACCAGACTGGCCGAAATCCGAACGAGTTGAAGAGGTAACGTAAGCTATTGTTTCGGTCTCCTTGATATTCCTAATGTCTCGAAGGATGCAGTCCGAACATCCTCAAGATGAGGCCGAGAACGTCATTCGCGCTGGACGAGTTCTTGGCGGACTCGAGCCTACCAGAGCTTTCGGAGATGCCCGCTACAAGTGGCCACACGAAGTTCAGGAAGTGTGAGTACAAATGGTTTCTTTTCCATCCCATCTAAGTCACGACTTGTGTCTAGTCTAAGTCAGGCATTCATGGCTGGTAACAACCAACCATTGCGACCAGCTCCAGCATCGCTGAAAACACCTCCGTATGTCACTGCGACTCCCGTTGTTACTCACCGCAAGTTTTCTTTTGATAACGGCTCCTCTGATATTTCGAAACGCGCCGGTCCCCGATTTGTCGTACTCGCTACCGATGGCCTATGGGACAAACTGAGCTCGGAAGAGGTAGTCGCTCTTGTGGGCGGGCACCTAAAAGGCCTGAGAGGAACCGTTTCCAAAGCTGAGCTTCAGAGGCTGGCTCCTACCTCGTCTGGATCACCGACTGTCGAAGGTAAGGACTTACGAAAGGGAAACTTCGAGGGTTCGTGGTCCTTTGGAGATGATAACCCAGGCGTTCACTTAATCCGGAACGCGTTTGGTGGAGGCGATGAACATGCTCTCCGGAAGCTGATGAGCATTCCTTCGCCTTATGCTCGCCGGTATCGGGATGATACCACCGTTTCTGTTGTCTGGTGGGACGCGCAAGATAGCAATCCCAAGATTACTGAGTTCAAGGCGAAACTATAGACTTTTGTGTAACCTTGCTGTTCAATATCATTTGCTGTAATCAGACGTTTTTGCATCCCAACATGCAGTGGCCATTACATGTACGCGGTACAACGAACAGTTACACCATTATCTCTTCCTCTTGCCGTACGTATGTCTTGGTCTATGACGATAGACGTCAGAATTCCTTAGCGTATTATTCCCAGTTAGTCGAGAGTAGGGGTTTGAAGCACCAAACGAGGACTTTCCACGCTGTCGGTGGAGGGTATGTTTCGGAGAGGGTGTCTGTAGGCGTGATACTGCGTGACGCTTAGAGATGGACTTGAGATCCTCTTCGTCGCCAAGCAATGGCTTACGCTTCTTTTCGTTCTTTGTACCGGATGCGTAGAAAGAGCCGGGATCAATCCCATTAGAAAGAAGGGTATCGGAGGATGGCGCAGGTATCTGGCCGATGGAAGTACGATCTGATGATGAAGGTGATTGAGGTGAATCAGAGGAAGGTGGAAGGGGAGGGGAGGACTCTAGGTTCGTTGGGGCTTTTGACTCTAATTGTATGGATTCAGATGAACTGTCGAGGTCATCTTCACCATACTGTGCAAGACTGCTGAGAGCAGTGCTTGGCTTGCTTGTTACAACGGCAATTTTGTTTTTCAAGTTAACGGCCTGAGGGTCGGATGCGGAAGCTGTGGTGGTATTGGACACGTTCGCCATAGGTGAAGGGAGAAGAGGGCCAATGAAGGGCTCTTCGGCCTTGACGCCAATATCCTCTTCGTCCAGATCTACATTCTTCCGCTTCTTCATACCACCAATAATGCTGCTCTTGTTGCTACCAGTCACTGGGCTAGGGCGAGCGATGGCACCCTCGAGCGACTGCCCTCTATCACGCATGTAAAACAAAATATATGCGTTCTTCATGCCCACAGGGGTTCCGTGAAGAGGTGAAACCATGTCATCGTTCATTTCGTACCATCTTCCGTTCGCTGCCTTGACGTGAGCGAAGTAGTGACCCGAATTCGGTCCACCCCCCGCGTGGCAAATGACACCATACAGAGAGTAAGACGGACCATGTTGACCTTCGCTCATCGCAGGCTGAAGCATCAGACACTCGTCATAGTAAACATGATGGCCGATCTTCCGACCAAGCGGTGAAAAGCGTTTCAAATGTATGGTCAACACAGCAGGGGCATCGTGGACGGTGAAGCGTTTTTCAGCCACGACAGCTTTTTTGCATCTTCAGTGAACATCATGAGTGAAAAGCCTATCGCCGCTATTCGGGAAACTTACTTTTCGCATTTATATTTGTCTGAACCTTTTAGGTAGTCTATTGCGACAAATTTCTTAAGAGCCTCCCTCAAAGTTGACGAGCCGTATATATCCAGGCTTATGTCTAGAATGCTGTCGAAAGTGTCACTGTTATGATTGCATTCTCGGCATGTTACCCGGGAACGCAGCCGTCCGCCAAAGATTCTGTGTACCCATGTTGTTTCGGTCAAATTATGGTCGACTCTTCTAAACGATCGGTAAGAAGCTGAAATAATAAATCAGAGAAAGCGTACTGAGGATGCCCAGCCAAACACGACCTTTGCAATGCATCGATGGCATAACGAAGAAATTCGTGTGAATCCTCTTGACGCCCCTTGCGCATATGTTTTGCGATCACTATCAACAACAGTCAGTACCACTGCTACACTTACATAGCCAAGACTCACATTGTAATTTGGACGTGATTTGATAAGGCGTAAACGAGTGCGGTTTGTGGTACGAGTCTATCATCACTTGCCGCAGGTTACATGCCATACAAAATCCGCTCTTGACCTTGCCTAGGGTTTGACGAGGTAAAAGCGTCGTCCAGATGAAAGGAATTTGTGCCATACTCACAGGGATCCGTCTTGGTGTGTGCATACAACACACGGAGTAGAGGAGGCGTATGGAGGAGGCACTGCAATGCACTGTTCAAAAAGCAAGTGTTTCCGGTGTTGTGAAGACCACTGCCCACACCATGGTTTGATGGCCAAGAAAAATCGAGTATACCGTTGTACAGCGACTGCTTAGTGTTACGAGATGTAAGTGGTGACATTTTGGAAAAAGCGTGCTGCGACATGGACGGTGTCTTCGGCTGATCCAAAGAAGCCTGCCATTTATTCATGATACTGGAGGTGTGGTCAAGCTTTCGATTGCTCACCTTGCTGGCTTTTGGGGTTCCATTAATGGGATCATACTTTCCTTCCGCAACTGCGAGGACACCGGACGATGATCCCTCCACGAATTCGATAGGAGGTGGTAGAAGACTGTTGAATGCATCGATATCTTTGGACGGCTTAAGCTGCGCATGATCATCGGAGAGAATTCCAGTGGAAAATGGCGGGTTGGAATGGAAGGGTGATGCTAGCATGCTCTTTCCACCCGAACGAGGTCTGTGGAAGTAGCGGCAGCTCCGATGGAAGAGTTGACGGACGTAGTGAGGAGGAATGGACAGTATGAGTAAACGCCCAGTGAGCAGTGGAGGGCGTTATTTGCTCTTGTTATTATGTAACGCGTTTTGTTGACTACCAAAAAATCAAAGAGGCGCTGGTATAATGTAACATAGTCTCGAGCTGGGTAATTAAATGTCCAAAGCGTTATAAGTGGCCCAGAGAGAATAATGAGGTAGGTAATGTTCTGCAAAGAGCGACGGAAGTTGTTAAGTTGGGGGAATATTGTAAAGCAATTTCGCGATGCTACATGAATCACATCATTCCATACAAAGGTGGTTCTTGAGGTGCATTGTTTGCGAAGTCCGAGGACGACACCAAATCGCCGTTTAAGTCATTAGGATACAGCGCTGAATATGTTGATGCTGGTGACGACGACGACGACGACGACAGGAACCCGTCATTTCCAGCTTCCAAGACGGGATAAAAAAACGGAAAATTTAAAGGAGAGACGGTAGTAAGTGAGTCATTGACTGCGGGGAATATATCGTCGAAACAAGATTGGTTCCCAACGTCGCTGTATGTGTAGGGGTTAAAGTCGTAAACGAGGCTCGACGGCCCAACTTGCGAAACCTGATCGAGGTTCGGAACAAAAGCTTCGTTCGTGGTGGACCAGTCAGCTCCTCGACAGTCAAATAGACCATCAGCTAACAGCCCACGATTTCCAGTGAAAGAGAAGGTCTCCTCGTGATTTCCCGTCATGCCATGCCCTAGACCTTTCGAATGATTAGTTATAACTTTGATCGTGGTCATGTCACCTACTATCACCGAAAAAAGAGGAGGCTGAGCCATGAAGGTCTTCTCCACATAGGCCCCCTGTTTCCACATTACGAAGAGCGAGTTGGACAGATGCCCGTCTCTTCGTCCGTTTAATAAAATTTCTCACTTCTTCTGAATCGGTATCGATGTCGTGTTTCCGCAAGTGTGTTAGAAAAGTAGAACGTCGTTTAATACTAGCAAGATTTTCAGGAACCCGAGAAAAAAAAAAATAAAGTGTGTTAAACTCACCTCGTTCCACAGCCGGGGAAAAAACACTTGAATGGACCACCCCCCATCATATGAGTCTCTTTCCTATGACGAGTACACGAGGAAGGGTCTGCGAAAGCCTTCCTGCAGGTGTTAATGCCACAAACATATGGTTTATCCTTGGTACTAATTCTCTCCGTCAGCGCGGAGTAAACATATGCGATTTCAGATACCGTACTGGGTATTCCGGTGAGTCTTAAGACCAGAAAATTGTGCAAAACCCTTGCCACAAGTTTCGCAGATGTGTGGTCTGGAAGCGGTGGTTAGCAGCATACCGGCATTTTTCCAGGTCGGACTTACTTGATGCGACTGTGCGTTATCATATGTCGTGTAAGATCGGCGTTGCGCACGAACGATTTAGAACAAGTTGGGCAGACAGCCTGGCATTTGGGGGCGGAACGTTAGCGACATCTTAATATAAGACGACGCAATGGACCCTTACGTGCGACATAATTGAGCGAATTAGAGAATTACTGAAGGGTATAAAGACGATGCCCCGCAACGTCAACCAAAGGATGGGAAGGGAGAAATAAAGACTACTCCACAGAATAGGGCGCTTAAATGAGGGAAGGGCCACAGGATCGGATCCACCACACCTCGTGGAGATTAAATCCATTGTTCCGAGGCAGCAAACACTGCACATACTTCACGGGACCGAGTTATGTCGTGCCTGACGGAAAAACAAAAAATTAGCCAGGTCCTGCCGGCGAAGACAATAAAACGGCGATGAAGCTCGGCCAACTCACATCTCCGCGAACCACACAGCTTATGTCTCACCTTGATCACCGTACAAAGGACTTTGAGGATGCGGACCATTACGTAGGAACAGCCACACTAGAACAAGAACGACGATCTTCTTTAAGATTGGCCTGTTGCCCTATAGGTAGCGGTCTCTTGACGATCAAGGCACCTAGTAGCAGTCTGTCGCTTAATTGTCAGGATTACAAATCATCTACACTAGCAAATTTGACATGAGGGTAAATTAATGAACTCCCAAACCTTGCCCGTAGATACACTTTGAAATGCTCTCTTTCATCCATGGTGCAATCGCCAAAAAATCTTGAAATGTGAATGATGCAAACTGAGCGTGACCAACACCACCAAGCAATTCCAATCCTTGAAGCCTATTGATATCGGGTTGGCGAGGACTAGAGGGGAACAGCTGCACGGTAACCCTTCGAGAAAGGATCAGTAAAATAGACAGTAAAATGCGTCGTACATACATCAATCCTCCAACCCACTGCATGTCATCTTCTAGTATTGCATCTGGGTGCCACCTTTGATCATGACCGCCGGGAGTGTACATCGGATACTCAGTGTGAGTTGGTGAAGGCATAGGGCGCAAGAGGTGACGGTAAGTCATGTTTAAATGCGTCGATACTATGCAAATCCCGTTTCAGACAACACTGAAACTTACTAGACGTTCTTGAGTCGGACATACAAGGATAGGTAGTGAGAGCGTCGCCATTAGGTCTGAATCCAGGGGGCTCCAGTCCTGGCGGACACAAAAATACACGGGCGTTGAGGTTCACTGTAAGAGGTGATCTAGGACGATTTACAACACCCAAAGCAACAATGCGGACGTCCATTAACTGAAGGACGACCTGAAATGAAAGGTTACGTTAGTTGATGAAGACCCAGGAAAGTTTTGGCTGACTCGTATCTGTGTCGGCAAATGAGCAAGGTTATTCTGAATTCTATGGAGTGTGAGTTGGAGCCAGGTGCCATAAACGGACAACACAGACTTCATCTGGTGAAATATCGCAAGAGGGTCGAAACCTCGGGATGCAGCCTCAAGTTCATTCACAGTTCCGCTACGATTGACGACAATGTACCTAGGGAATATCGTTTCGAGATCAGCAGGGAATCAGATGAATAGATGAATACTTGGTCCAAGACTCGTCTGCAGTGCAAAAAGTTCGACTTCTGTGCCATACGACATAAAGCACTCTAAAGAAATATCTATATCTTTCAAGAAGTAACATCACAATGGAAAGAGCGCCGACCTCATGAATGTCGCTTTCCATGAATTGTCCTTTTTCCATTTGGCCCACCCAGGTAGGAATCTTCTGCGAAAGCATTCTTCCCACTCGGATGACTTCAGATTGGGTAAGGTGCTATCAAATAAAAGAAAGTGGGGCGATGCGAAGGTGAGAATTTCAATCCAGTTTTGCCGCGGCACGATAGAGCGAATGCTCAAGTGGAACAGTGACCTCTCGTAGACGCACTGTTGAAGATTCCGCAGGATAGGACGTCTCCATGGATTTAGGGTGGAATCAGTGGTGACAGCGCGAAGCATACGTGACAGACAAGAGACCACGACAAGAGAGTCTAGGTCAAGCTCCGAGAAGATATCCGCCAATAGTTCAGCTGGTAAGGTCTGCAGCGTGGCGCGCGGTACGCTGACCGTTGAGGAATGCTGGCCAAAGTCGGACATTGACACTGAGAACGAGTGACTGCCAAAATTGTGACTTAAGTACTCGCTAACGAAGGCTATGTAATCAACTGATCTCGGTCGCCCTGTCCACCGCGGCGTTGCACCTTGTCCCCATGCAATACACCGGAAGTGATACTACTGTGATGTTGAATCTCGAGCAAACGAGGCTATGGGACCGCAGAATAGTATTTTCATCGGTGTCGGGTTGGTTATTAATGACCACGATGACGACCACGAATTCAAAAGCACAGGAACGAATAGAGTGTAGCAAGCACCCGATGGTTAGAGGGGTAGAATGTGCACAAAAAATATGTGCAACCTTAGATGAAGAACGAGTGACTATAAGACTCGACCTCATGATCACTAGGCTGATATCCCAGGACTTGGACCGACATGACTGACGTGCATCCGCAAGACGCATCCACCGAGGGTATTACCGCATGACGAATCTTGACGGATCGGTTTCAACAGAACGTTCTATCCACGTGGATAATTGTATACAGAAAAATGAGAGAGATCGACGAAACCAAAAATTCGACTCATCGACCGGTCGCCGCGGCCTCTGTGGAATGACGAGACAACACTTGTGGGATCAAATTAACGCGCCTTCGTTTTATGCCTCGAAAAGGCCGTGCACGCCTACGAGTAAACACTGAAAGTACAAAGAATGTTCCTACCTAATGATGGTGATAAGTGGAAGAGGGAGACTCTCCGTAACATTGACCTAACTGGCGGAGATCCGGTCATGTTTTATGGATGACACGTATGTTATATTCTTGCTTGAAATTCTCGAACTCTTGCTCTTTCGACATGATCTGCTCGCTCAGTGTGGCAATCACTTTCTTTATCTGAACAAAAGGCGTAAGTAAGCTTGGATGACGGCAAACAGCTCAATTTCAGCTCACTCCATCGCGGTTCGTTTGCAATGCTGGGACAACGTCCTTGACTGTACGTTCAACGAGGACACCACCGATCAGACGAAAACATTTGCGATCAGGCTCTTCTTTCAAAGCTTCATCCAGTGTTGAAAGAACCAAACTGATCCGGTTCAATTATGACTCTCGATAAAAACGAAAATACATACGTATATTCTTCGGATTCTTGTTCGAGTTCACCGATCTTACCAGCCAGAGTTTGCAAGTCATTTTGGAAGCGAGTGTACGTTTGTTGTATCTCTGTCTAGTACGTCACAATGAGGAAATGAAATCACGACATAACATCCGTCGTACCTTGGTCTGACAATGGCTGCGCCTTTGCTTTTACCTTTGAAGTGGACATGATGAGATGCACGAAAGATAATTGGCTGAGAAATATGCGTCACAACATGTGACAAACTGTCACACCCGACTCTTCGTGCTCTCGTCGTTGCTCACGGTTCTCAATGTCTCTCGCTCGCCCACGTCTCGGTGTAGGGCTCTCGCACCGTTTGCTGACTGCGCAGCGCGTCATCGCGCTCCGTTCTGCGTCATCTAATTACAGGGGTATCTCGTCTACACCTTGCTCTCAAGCCAACCCTGTCGGCAGCCATAGTGGCCTGGAGAGTTCGACTAGAATCAGGTCACCTACCGCTACGGGCACATTGACTGCGCGGGATGAACCGGACAAGCACACGGACTCATACAAGGATGGTCCGAGTGCTATCGACAAGGCTGTCCATCTTTTCTTCTTTACCGAAATCCTCCGAGGTATGTCTCTGGACATTGGCTGCATTGACCGAGTCACTTATGTCTACAGGAATGTGGATTGTTATGGAGAACTTTTTCAGGCCCCCGTACACCATTATGTACCCGTACGAGAAGGGTCCCCTGTCCCCCCGCTTCCGTGGTGAACATGCATTGCGAAGATACCCAAGTGGTGAAGAGCGTTGCATTGGTATGTCAGTTCAAGTGGTCAGCATGTTCTCTTACATAGCATGCCAGCCTGCAAGCTTTGTGAAGCGATTTGCCCGGCTCAAGCTATCACCATTGAAAGCGAGGCGCGTCAAGACGGGTCACGGCGAACTACCAAATACGGTGTGGAGTCTCAGATTCTGTTGAACTAATTGATGCTCATGGTGTAATTAGATATCGACATGACAAAGTGCATCTACTGTGGTTTCTGTCAGGAGGCTTGCCCGGTTGATGCCATTGTTGAAAGTGGGTTCCCGTCTGTCGGGTCTTATGCTCCGTTAATACTCCTTTTCTCTAGCACAAAATCAGGAGTTCTCGACTGAGACTCGCGAAGAGCTCTTGTACAATAAGGAAAAGTTGCTAGCAAACGGTGACAAGGCCGAAGCAGAGATTGCAGCCAACCTTCATTGTAAGCCATTCGCCTGACTACAGACGCCACTGGCTAATATTCTTCTCGCCAGCGGACCATGTGTATCGATGAGAGAAGAGGGTATCGGTGTCGGTGTCAGACTATCCCACCAAGGTCGTGTAATTATCACTTCTTTGAAATCCATTTGAAGACGCACTAGAGTCATCATTTCGATTCGATTCGTGATAAGTCAAATGTTTGGGGAATAATCAGACTATAACTGCTCCTAGAAATTTCTGGCAGACCCATTAAATACTTTTGTTTTGTGGGCCTACAACTTTGAGGATGTCATCATTAACACTCACTTGAGCCTAGGAGTTGCAGGCGTAGTTCTGATATGAGTGAGACAGTCCGCTGTCAGTTCTCCCGCGAAGCAAGGAACAACCCTGCCCAAAGTCCGAATCGTAATGGGAAACAGCTTTTGATCGGGACGGAAGCTATGTTGACGAGCCCATCGTACAATGACGGCCTGTCAAAGATCTTCCGGGGGGTCTACCGCTCAGTATGGAAGTTACGATGAGTGTCCCTGCCCAAGGTGAGCTTGTCGTTATTGTCTTTGGTTCCCGCTCATCGGAGACATAGTACACGCCAATCTGAGTTTCAGGATAAAGTTGGTGTCCAGTTCCAGTGTCGTTGTAGGTCCGGAGCTTTACTCAGCGTACCGATATGACAGGTTCCAGAAATTCACGAGCCATCAATAATGTCAGCGCGCGACCGACCGATGCACCAAGCGACCGCGCCGCAGATCACCCACGCGGCGCGTCGGTTTCTCGCGGAGGCGCATCAGCTGTCGGGCCGCGGCGCCACTGTTATGGACATGATCCTAGACCACCGCCTCCTGATAAGTGTGGTAGATCCACGCCATCACTTTGTCCTGCGGCGGAACTGCGTACCGAGGTGTCAGGCAGACGTGGATGCGTACTGGGCACGACAGAAAGCGGAGAGCGCGTTTGTCAGCGTGGCGACGAGCAAGAATTACGAAGGCGAATTATCGGCGGAGCGATCCACAGCGGCATGGACACCAAATCTCGACGGGGATTTGGTGTGGGATTATGATGCTTCGGAGACAGGAGGGGGCCGTCGAGTTCTTTGAGATTGCTTGGTTTGTCGGTTCTCTCTGTCAAATTCCCCCAGGTCGCCATGTATGGCCAATTTGTCCAGCAGAGGCTAATTATAGAGATTTGCGGTGCATATTGACTCCACGGGGCGGTTGAGAGATCTACGCTTTGATGCTGATCCGTTGGCAAGGTCGGGCTCACTCGCGAATCCACAAACAGACATAAGTTACGATATTACCCGTGCAACCAGCGACACAAACACGCAAACCACTTATGACAGTGAAATAGCGACTAGAAGCACTTTAGCACAAGAAGTTCTATATGGGAATCTGCGCGGAGTATATTCACCGAACCCCTAATCACCGGAATGACCTTCCTCTGCTTCATCGTGCGCTCCGTAGCCTTGGCCCGATGACGCTATACCTTCCTGATGGAGTCTCTTCGAGCCTCTATCATCTGTCCGATGGTTCCCTCCATACCTCAACGAACTATCCCCTCCGCCTCCTGAGCTGTCTCCAGGGATGGAAACGACGTCATCCTCCCCGTCCACGTCCATGTCGTTACGAGAGCGCTTTCTCGATGACTCCAAAGCGGGACGGTGCTGTTCAGGTGGTACATATGATCCACCGCGGTCACGATCGCGATTGTGTGAACGACTGTCTTCGTGAACAAAATCAATATCCTCATTCGGTGCTTGAGGTTGATTTATGCTCCGGGGTGCATAGGGTCTCTGGCGCTCCCGATCATAGTACTGCGAATGTGCGTCGGATCGCGGTTGCGGTTGCGCTTCGGCAGAGCCGGAACCAGACCCGGGCGTATCAGAGCGAGACGATCGACCATACACGCCCGGGCCAATAGGTTCACGAAGATACATTTGTTCTTCCCGCAGTCGATAAGAATGGTCCTGATAGTCCCTCTCCGACCTTGATCTGATATGCGGCGGAGGCGAATTCCGAACTGGTGCCGAGTTTGGGTAGTCACGTGGAATTTCACGATCGTAATCATGTTCACGTTGACGGGACCAGTTGCGCTCCCTATCGAGGTCGCGCTCGTGCTCCAATTCTGGGTGATTAATGTTCGAACCAGGCCCCATACGTTGGTGATTATGAACACGTGTGGCTGATCCGCGCGCGCTCGTGGGCGACACGATGGTAGAGTGGGGTGACGCGTGTGGCATCTGATGCCGCGGATAAGGGTCACCGCTATGACTGCTTCGTTCGTGAGCATCATATCTTCTCGGACGTTCTCTCTCGTGTCCAAGAGGGGGACTTTGCATTCCCTGTCCAGGAGGGAGGGAATCTGGAGGATACTGTTGTGGATGAGGAATTGCTCCTTGGAGGTACGCCTGCGGAGGGCCCTGTCCTCGGGAATGCGACGAGGAATGGGGACGTGAGCGGGAATCGGATCCGTTGCTGTGCGGGTGAATATGGGATGTGTGAGGCTGGGACTGCGCGTGGGACCGCGGATGTTCAAGGTGTTGTACAGGATTCAGTTGTGAAAGAGGTGGAAGCTGGCGGGCGTCATGACCTGAAGCGGAACCACGCCGCGACATATGCGTAGCAGAGGCTGGGTGAGACGGGACTCCGGCGCCTGGACCTACAGGGCCATCTGATACTTGAACTGGGCGTCCGTCTGGCCCAGAGACGACGCGGATATTGCCAGATGAATGAACATAGTCGGGCGCACTAGAATCGTTAGCGTCCATGTTCCGGGAAATTGGGATCTGTTGCGCATGTTGAGATGGGATTCCAGAGCCAGTATGCATGGGAGGGAGGGGAGCATGACCGTGGAGGTCTGGTGAAGGAGGCACGGCGGAGAGTCGCTCGTACAACACACTGATGTCACATGAGATGAGAGGAGGCGGAGGAGAGAGGCGTGCTCACGCTCTTTCTAACTTCATTCGCTGGATGGATTTTTTGGCCATGAGAACCTTGAACTGGAGCTTGTCGTTGTCCTGCGAAGGCGAGGGTCAAGAAAAGGCGGAGATGGGTGGAGCAGAGCGGACCATCTCGATTTCCTTCACTTTTCGTTTCAACTCCTTGTATTTTGCCTGGTACTTTTCATCTTCGACGCCGGCGGCAATGCCAGTCGTGTATGCTTTGCTTTTTGTTCTCGCAGATGGAGTTGCAGAGGGGGGCGGCACGAACATCTGTGCGTTGGGGAGGGCGGAAGGACCTGGGGACTGGTTGTGGGACATGATGGCAGTGCTGTGCAGGCACGTCGACGGATACGTTGCATTTGGTTATTTTTATTATTACACACTTGAAGTCTCAACACAACTCTTGTACCAGCATGGTCGCACAAACTTTGATTGGGGCGTACACGATACGTACTAGTACATACTGTTCGCTCCGCTATCGAGTTGGACAAGGTTTGGACCGGTTCGAGGAGGGTAACGCCGAAAATCACGCAGATGCGTGCTCGCAAGCGTGACGGCATTCAAGTGCCCATCCACAGGAACTGCCCCCTTGTACAGCCTGGATAGGAGGACGGTAAGAATGCACGCAAAGTGGCGTTGTGACCGTGCATCAAATCTATTCTACACGACGCGTAGTTGAGCGCCCCGCCGGCTCGGTGGCTGCAAGTCGCTTTAGGGCTGGCACTGCGGCGGGTTAGCGTGTGCCACTCCAGCTTGCCAACAACACTAGCGTGTGCTACTCTCACTGACCTCCTCACCACCCCGACGAGTAAGTGTCCAGCCCCCATCCCGACGCATACACCACCGCTGACCCTTTCATGTGGCCACAGTGTCGATACAGTACCGACAGTGCGTTGTCAATCTGCCTCCACACGTTCTCTGTTGACCGCCCGCCGCCTCCACAGGGATATGCCCCCTCCTGGGGGCTTCGAGGCCGTAAAGTATAAGCGCAACCTTCCCTTTCGTGGTCCCAGCGGCCTAGCCATCCTAGGCGCGGTGACGGCCGTGTGTGCGTATGGGTTCTACCGAGTTGGAAAGGGAAATTTGGAGCGAAGGTGTGTTTGTCCCTACAAACAGCGCATATGGGGTCCGCAGGCTGTAAAACGTGTCTTCTCATGGTGCGCTCATTGCGAAACGTGTGCCCTCGGCGGTGGATCCGGCCGATCCCTTATCAGCGCGTTTGACCTGTTTCGGACTGTGCCAGAAAAAGCGCATGTTCTCAGATATGGACCCTGACGATTCGATTTTTCCCTCTAGGGAACTGCAGAGGGAGAAAATTTGGTCACGTATCCATCTGGTTCCACTGCTTCTTGCAGAGGGCGATCGGGACGCGTACCGCAGGGAGCAGGCGGCGGTGGAGCGTGAAAGGGTGATCATGAAGGATGTCAAAGACTGGGAGGTGAGTGAAAGTTTCCCCCTGAGCGATGCATATCGACTGACGAGGTCTTCCTCATTCAGCCGGGGAAGAAGGTGTACAATGGTACTCGGTATAGATCTGTAGAATCCATCGTGGTTCTATGATTGGTAGACTCGTGTGCGATTCGCTCTCTGCCAAATGCAGTTGGATTGAGGCATAGAAAAAAAAAGAGAAAAAAACATATGGTACAAAGAGGACACAGCCCTGCTTCCCATGGAGGCTTGTCTATATACGGGCTAATTGTGCCGGTGGCGAGTGGCAATGTACAATAGGGACCATTGGGTTGGCTCTAGGTTTCCATTTATGGATATGGCTTAGGGCCGGTTCACGCGTATGGAGAGACCTCCTTCTGCCACTGGCACCGCCAAGGCCAGCGACGCTGTTCAATTTGCACCCGGGGCGCGCGTATTTGCGGTGGTCGTGACGCCGCAAAGCGCCATCTCACTAAGAGGCTGACAACGATTCGAACCAGCATCCAAGGGTCGAGTTGGACCGGTTCGGCTGCACATGGGTCGATCCAGGAGACGTCGGCAAGCGTGTGGATGTGTAAGTGTTGCGTTCGCGTTATTATTATTGGTCGTTCTTTTTCCAGGACCTGATTTGGCTATGCCAGCCCAATAGATTTGCGACATTCGACCAATTGTAGACGCGCAGACGTCCAAGAACCAAACTGCTGAATCGAGACGAGTCAGGCTGGCACATGATGACCAGTTTGGCAGCCCGGTACAGGATTCGAGGGCCGCCATGGATATCGAGCCGAACCCCTCTCGTGCTCTCCCGATCTCACTCATACAGCTCCTTGAATCCCGCTGACACCCCTCCCGATTCGCTCTCTAATCATCCCCCGGCTCCGACAGCTATTAAAGCCAATCTCGCGCCCTCCCTTGCCTTTCCGCCCATCCCTCGCTCGATGCCTCTCCCCCCATACCCTCCCCGCCCCAACCGGCCCGACACCATCACAGACGTCCCCATGAAGGACGCGACCCCACTCATGAACTTTGTCGACACCTCCCCGTACGACCTCATCTCCCCCCTCGACACAGACCAGATGATCTTTGGGCCTCTCGACCTCGACGGCCCCTCCCTTCTTTCTCCCTCCTGGGATCCCTCCCGCGACCTCGCCTACAATCAGCCCATCTCTCCCATTCTCTCTGACAACCCTGCTTCCCCTCGTCGCGCCTCCGACTTTGATGTCCCAGACGCGTCACCCAGCAGCGCCTTCTATGATTCCCAGTCTTTTGGAAGCCTCGACGATGTACAGCCCATGTTCGATCTCGATGACTCCAATCTTTCTCAGTGGCTGAATGACTCCCACGTTTCCTCCTTGGATCCTTCTTCTTCTTCCCCCATTCCGATACGTGGCACCCAATCAGACCCGCAATCGCCCCCCGCCTTCATTCCATACGGCAGCCATGCATTCCCCCAGAATGCTTCCTTCTCTCCTTCTGATTTCGCAGCACTCCATCCTCTTCCTCGATCGCTATCGCCAACGGAAGTTTCTGATGGTTATCTCAGCTCCCCTGGTCTCGGTGTATCTTCAATCTCTCCCGCCGACACTTCTCTCAGACCGCCTGCATGGGCATCTCAGCTGTGGGACTCGTCTCACTATACGCCTTCCACTGCCGGCTGCCCCTCGGCCCACCCGCCCCTATCCGAGAACCCCTACACAGCAAAGGCTCGACGATTCCAGCCCAGAAGGGATCCCAACCCTCTCGGCCTGATGTTCCAGTCATCGAGCGCTCCATCCCCTAATGCTGCTACGCTAACACGGGCGTACAGCCGTCGTGCAGAGTCGGTTTCCATAAGCGATGACCGTGATGCCACCCTGCGACGAAGAAAGAAGACGCCGCCCGACGACCCTCCCAAGGACTTGAAGTCATCTGAATCGCGTATGTATAATTGATCATATCCGTTCCCTTCTGTGACTGTCGTCATGCTGATTACTTGTTCCATTATCTCCGTTGTAGTTCCCCTCAAGTCCATTTTGAAGCAACCCAAATTGGCACCATCCGCTTGGCAACTTTACTTCACAGATTGGATCCAGCGCCACCAAGCAACGAGTACGAGAAAACTTAACGTTGCGCAGGCTGCCAAGGAAGCCGGTCAGGAGTATGCGAACTTGACTCCGGAAGAAAAGGAGGTTGGTGTCACGCCGGTTCTTCCTGAGAATTGTTGCCGATCTGAGCTTCCGTGATTAGCCATACAAACAACGTTCTCTTATCCTCAAACAGGCACGCGAGCGGGAAAATGCTGCTTACATGCGGACGCTGACGCCGGAGGATATCAAACGAGAGAACGCCTTCCGGACCGCACAACGGAAGGCGGGTCGATCTCGGAAGAGCAACCTTAAGGACCCCAATGCCCCCAAGAAGCCGCTGAGCGCGTACTTTATGTTCCTGCAGCGCATTCGTTCCGATCCGCGTCTTGTGAGAGAAGTTTTTGGCGATGAACAAGAGACTACCAAACAAAGCGTTTTGGCTGCTGCAAAGTGGCGATCGATGACTGATGATGAGCGCAAGGTTGGTCCATCGTCAGTGCTGTGGTCACGTCGCTCACATCTTGCTTGTAGCCGTTCCTCGCTCAAGCTGAGCAGGAGAAACTCGAGTACGAAGCTGCACGTAGGCTCTACGAGGAAGGAACAACCGGTCTTGGCAACGGTACTAACATCAACTTCAGCATACTTCCCGGATCGCCATCCGAGAGCCCTTTCCGTGCGCTTCGTGCCATCAAATCAGAGTCGTTCAGCTCAGAGAGCGAAAGCGATGGAGTGGGCCCGGATGATGGTACAAACAGATATACCCATCAATAATTTGACACTAGCGGAGGGTGTTGTGCTATTTTTTCTTCGGTTTCTAATCCTCCTATGTCCATTGGTTCACTTGTTCACGACACCGGACTTGCTCATGACAGTTTCGCTGGGTTGGCCACTGTATTGTTAGAAATATCCATATAGTTTACTTGTTCATATACCTCGTGGCTCTTGTTTAGCGAAGTACACGAGCTTGATACAGTACTGTCGTAATATTGTTACGGAGACAGATAAGCAATCATCTTCTGATGAGGTGCACCATCCTCATCGAATTCATCCCCCTATTTTGTAGTGGAGAATGAGCACATTAATAATTGTGAAGAAGTTGAGAACATCACCTTTGGTTGATAACCATACCTCGAAAGGAAAGTTAATTATGCCGACACGAACATGAAACCGAAATGACACACTTGGCATAGAAGCCCTTGACGGGCAACTGCGAATGACAGACGACTTGGACGTGTTGCAATGGGACAAACTGTTTGGCATCTTCTTTGACCCATTGGTGCAAAGCAAGCACGAGATCGCGGCCGAAACGAAATTTCCGATAGGCCTTGAGAACTGCTAGACGGCCAAGCTTGTAATACAATGCCCCGTCCGGCCTAAATGTTCGGATTGTCCCGATTGGTGTGAGCGAGGGTACTAGCCGGAGCAAGAAATGGGTTGCTGTCGCGTCATACCTGTCATGGCAAGCCGACAGCGATGAGAACACAAATAGAGCGAAACGAGCATTGCGTACTGGTCGGCCTCGTTATCCAATGGAAACTGCTGCTCGTGTACGAAAACGTCGATCCTCACGCTCTTGCACTGATCCAACAAGAGCGGTCTGCCCTGATGACCTGGCGGCGGCACGACGATGATTTCATGAAGTGGAGCAACAGAGGGGTCGGACGCGGCCATGTTTGAGGGGCAGGCTGTATCGCACAGGAAGCTAGAAGAGGTCGTTGCGGAGCGAGGGAGAATGGAGGGGATGGTCACATGAATGCGATATGAATGCTCCCTCGAGACGGGAATTAGAATACGAGCGACAAGCCAGCGAGCCAAAGCGCTATCAAGATCCAGACGGCGACAAAAGCGAAACCCGAAGGTCAACTGATATACCCCGGCCCGGTTTACCGCCCGACACGTTCGTACTGCTTTGCATAAATACGTATAAACAGCGTTTTTTTATTTGTTTTATTTTTATTTTGTATTGTAAGTAAAAATTGATTTACATACTCAACAAACGCGTTTTGCGTCCTCCATCGCTGGTGTGTCCGTGCTCTTTAATCAGAGGGGTGTTCAATGCGCTCACGCGTGTGTTTACGAGCAGTGGCTCTTTTCCAGAGGGCTCATGGTCGAGCCTTTGGTAGCTGCCATACTATCAAGACCGCCGGGTGCACGCTTTTTCAAGTCCATGCCGCGACCCCACAGACGAACGCGACCCGACTCTCTTTCCCTCCTACACCCGCAATGCAAAGGAAAGGAACGCGCCATCGACCCTCCCCCCTTCGAATGCAACCAATGTAGCCTTTTCCCTTTGCACACGACTTCCTCCTTTATTTCCCGGCATTCTCCGTGGTGTCCAAGTACATTCGCTCCATATCTTTTGCTGCCAGGCCTGATGTCCTTTTTCTCTAGTCCGAAACCGGCTCTTCATGATGAATCAAGTCATCCCACGTCGGTCACAGCCCCTTTCACAACCTTCACAGCGCTGTGCGCGGCGCTACTATTCATCCGCAGCGCGCACAGTCTCATCTCAGACGCGCTTACATGACTGGACACAAACTATCCGACCGTCGCAAGAGTCTGCTGACACACTGCGTTCCCTTTTGAGTGCGGGGACCCCATTCGATCCAGAACACGCGTGGCGCCTTTACATGGCATCAACCCGGCCCGATCAGAGTGCCATGCCGTTCACCCAACAGGAGCAACTGGAATTCATCCGACGCTTTTTCGATGCATTTGAACTTTGTGGCGATGCTCCCCCCGACTTGCCGTTGTTGTACACCTGGGGCACTCGTCTCGAGCCTCTCTTACGGGACTTGGAGTCAAATTTGGATCCCAGTTCCCCAGAGATATTCTCTCTCCGCTGCTGCACCGCCCAAGCCCATGCGTGGTTGGGAGATTTGACGCAAGCATATTGCCTAGCTGGGAAAATCCGAGAATCTGGCCTCGGCGATCCTGATAGCTCCGCCCTCTTGTCCGTCTATCGTGATATATTGGTTCTTTCACGCTATCAGCACGATGCCACGTACTCCCTCGATCTGCTCATTCGAGACCGCAAGTTTTTCGTCGCCTACTCGGATGCTAATTCATCCCTCCTCCCCCATGACGCGTCATTTCGCAAGGCCATTTATAACATACTTGCGGGTGTCACCAATGGTCGTCTCTTAATCTCTCGCTCAAACATGCACCCAGGCGACGAGTCGTTTGCGGGCCATTTGCTTTTGGAAGCATACTGTGCCAAGAAGTTGCTTTACCAGGCCCACGCTCTAATATGTGAGATGCGCAGACGACGACTCTACGTCAGGTTCCGCCTCGAGATCAAGCTGACTCGACTCCTTGCACAACAAGACATGTTTTCTCTTGCACACGACGTATTCACATCCATACATGCTTCAACCGACCCCCGATTGTATCACATGACCGGACTTCATCTTTATGCGCGTCGTGGCGATGTGGACCGAGCAGAGGAATTCTTTTGCAAACATGCTGACAACAACTGGTCTCTGCCGCTCGCAAAGTGTATGTTGATGCATGCTTATGCTGTTGCGGGCAAGGCAGGAAAGGTGGTCGAACTTTTCAACGAGTTTTTCCCAACGACATCGAACGGCAGGTTTCTCGCTGAGCGACCAGGGATACGACATTTCACTTCCGTCATCCTTGCCTTTGCTGAGCTGGCCGACTATGATGGTGTTGATTTTTGGCTGGAGAAAACACTGCAGGCAGGCTGTCGTCCGGATGCGCATGTCTATAGCATCCTCCTTCAAAGTTTTGCGAGGCACGGGGATATCGAGCTGGTGGCGGCCGTGTTTGACCAAATGCGTGCTGCGGAAATCAGGCCCGACCGCACTCACTATACGAGTGTCGTCGCCCTTCTCGCTCGGAGGAAAGATGCCGTGGCAGCGGAAGCGTTTTACTTGCAAGCCTTGCGTGACGGCATCATCCCCGATCGCATGATGATTACATCCCTTATGAATGCTCACGTGGAGGCCGGATCTTGGGAGGGCGTCGTGCGTATTTTCGACTATCTTCGACAATATTCACATGTTCGTCGCGATCTATCCATTGAAGTCTATAATACGCTCCTCAAGGCTTACGTTCTCATCGGCTCTCCCTTCCGGGTTGTTCTCACGATATTTCGCAAACTAGCGCGGGTCGGCCTACGACCCGATGGTTACTCATATGCGTTGGTCATCCAGTCTGCTTGCGACGCTGGCAAGATGGCTATTGCCGAGGAGTTGTTTGCAGAGATGGAAGAAAGGGCTACGTCTGGAGATCCGCTTCATCACATGGATGCCTATGTGCTCACCATCATCATGGCTGGGTATATACGGCAGCGATCAAACGATAGAGCAAGGGGATGTTACGAGGAGATTCAACGTCGTGGGATCAAGCCCAGCTCCGTGGTTTATAAGCAAGTCCTCCAAGCGTATGCAAACGATCGGACGGAAGAAAGCCTGGTCATTGCGGAATCATTCTCAAAACAGCTCATGGATGCGGATATGGAAGACCCTTCCTGGACTGGCTCGGAAGCGCGTCGATCTGCGCTTGGAAATATCCACAGTCCGCTCATGCTGATGTATGCGCGCAGGGAGAAGACGGAAGAGGTGGTACGGTTGTTTAACGACATGCTTGAAGCGGGTGGAGAGCCATCTTTGGAATCCTTTACGATCGTTCTGGACGTCCATCGACGCGCTAACAATGCCGATGCCGTTCGCCAACTGTGGCCACAGATTTGGGACCTCGCACTACGACTGTCTTGCGCCGACGAGCTTTTCAAGCGAGACGGGTCCTCGCCGTTACCCAGACGACGTTCGAGTCTCATGTGCATGCCATTGTCCATCTACGTCGATACCATGTCCGCGATCGGAGAACACCATGCGGTGCTGGATGCTTGGACGAGAGCTAAAGCGGAGGGGTTCAGTTTTGACGCCCATAACTGGAATCATTTGGCGGTCGCACTCGTTCGAGCCGGCGAACTGGACCGGGCCTTTGAAGTGCTCGAGCGGGTTTTGATTCCATATTCACGCTCGAGTCCCATAGTCAGGGACCCCATTCCCGAGTCACCCGTCGTGTTTGACGTGATGGATCCCGATGTGGACATACCGGCGTCCGATGCGCCGATGCGCCGCAAGGCACGGAGGGCGAAAACGGTTAAAATGGCTACGAGAGCGGCAGGATCTATGTTGGAGACACCGGAAGAATCAACTGATTTCGCGCATCCGCTGCATATCCTTCATCAAGTTATCCCCGGTCTGTCCATGTGGCGTCCACATGCCGTCACGCTACGTGTCTTGTCCAATGTTCTCGGTCATTTGCAAAAAGGTCTCCTTGTGCAACCTATCCGCGCCGCCGGTACGCCACCGCCGACGACAGAGAGTGACAGCGAAAGCTCAGCCGACATCGCCGGTGTCACGCTTCAACGCATCTATCACAACTATCCAGAGGCTGTCCGCGCAGTGCTCTTGTACGAAAGTGAACAAGCTCGACGGGAAGCTTTACGGCGGTCGCCGAGAGAGTGGATCACAGTAAAACAGCAAGCAGTGCATATATCAGCAGATGGTGATACTATCGGGTTGGGTAGGTAATGATAGGTGGTCGACATCGGCCCCGGATCTACATCAAGTGTCATCGGATGATTCGGATCCATCTGAATCGCCCTCTCGATGTGGTCTTCGGCCCTGCTTACTGGTGCCATGTCGGTTCCTCTGACAAAGGACCCGCTATAAGTCAGCAATCCGGCGAGTTCGGGAAAGGGAAGGATCTAACCAAAGGAAGCTTTTGGCCCTGGTTTCCAAATGCGATGGAGAGGGCAGTGGTTTCTTACAGGTATAGAAATGTGAATCCGAGCTGTCCAATAGACACCGCCTTACATACCTGGTACGCCTGGGAAACGCTTGGCAGAGAAAACGACGAAGGGGTCGGTAAAAGTCTGTGCCAGGACAGGAGACATATTTGTGTGTACACGGGATGCGCCAGCGTCAGGGGCTGATGAGCTATGAATAAGAATAAAATAATTAATACGACAGCCTTGGGTTACCCCAGATGGAGCAAGCATGCGCACTCTCCAACATTCATAAGCCGTAATCGAAGTCGAAAAGTCCCTAAAAGTATATTTTAGTTAACGACGAAACTACCTCGTGATAGAGTTGTGCGAACCTTCCGTGCGTACGGACAAGTCTTGAAAAAGGAAAAATATCCCAGGCACCTGGTGCTCGTCCAGCAGGCGACAGGCGTTAGAAGAGAGGGGTCCTACGAGTGTGCGTGTATATACATGCCGAGAAAGAGGATGAGAAGGTGCAGGTGGAGAGGTTGGAGATGTTGGATTGTTTTGCGTATAATTGGCTTGATAGTAAGAGGTTTGGGGGGATTGTTGCGGATAGGCGGGTGCGCCATAAAGGACGGGAGTATCAAAAGTTGAAGGATAAGAGTCCTGTTGAGGTTGGTTCCATTGATTGTATTCACGCCCGTCGGGTTGCGCTGCTTGATGATAAGGGCGATTTGAAGGGTCGACGTCGTGATTATTGTAGACGGCTGCTTGGGGATGAATAGGTGCTTGGTAAGATGATTCGGTTGCTCCTGGCCAAGCGCGAAAGGCGGTGGGATCGGGATCTGTACGATAAGCGTGCTGGCCATTCCAGGGTTCGGCAGAAGGGGTTGGCATGCCGGACCTTGGAACGTTGCGGAGGGGGTGATTTTGCAAAGGGTGAGAAGGAGGGGGATAGGCCCAGCCATCGGGGGAGTCGGGGGACGTATTGTAAGGATTGGGGGCATATGCGATCTGGCCGGGAATGGACGCGTCGGGGGTGTAGGAATAATTAGAAGGGGAAAATCCCGAAGGGGCTTCTGCTGACATCATGGTGGAGATGACGGGCTGGGGGGCGGATGGAGCGTTTATCGGAGGGAAGGGAAGGATGCTTACCTGAGAGTCGAGGGGAGGACGGGGGGGCTCCGGAGCGGAGGTGGGAGTGGAGTGGGAGGATGGGGGGCTAGGGTGATCGCTGCGGGGAGATGTTGCGGAGGGAATGGCAGGACGTGGCTTTTTTGGTTTAGCGGCCATGGTGGATACGTAGCGGTCGGAGGAGGAGGAGGGATGGAGGACGAGGTTCATCTCACGTTTACCGTCTGCGGACCAGAGATCTACGGTGACGAGAAAAAACGAGCAGTCGACTTGGCTGGAGAGAGTGAGCAGGGGGGCGGGGGAGAGAGGGAGACGTACTCGACGTCGACGATGGAGTTGTCCTCCCTGCGTACGACCATCTTGGCGACGGCGGCAGGCGCGAGGGGACGGCGATCCTTTGGGGGGAGTGAGGGTTGCCGACGAGGGGGAGGGGGGCGGGACGGACCTTGTCGCCGAAG
>JBBPMF010000110.1:0-61796 GCA_038090175.1 Austroboletus eburneus | reverse complement strand
TGTTAACTATATGATTTCGCTCTCTTACTTACATTAGTGAGTCACGCTCTACATTAGTGAGTCACGCTCTAGGCTAGTGAGTCACGCCTAGTGGCGTGGTAGTGTTGTGTAGTATTAGTGTGGCGCTTCAGATGTAGCCCGGAGTTCACTGTCTATGTCCTTCAGTTTCTGACAGTGAACTCCAGGTATGTTTAGCTATTTCTACTCGAATACATAGTTTCTGACAGTGAACTCCAGCTGTGTCAATCCAGCTGTTAACATGGAGCTCACTGTCAGAAACTAATATATTCATGTAGAATAACTAAGTAACATACCTGGAGCTCACTGTCAGAAACTGAGGAACATAAACAGTGAACTCCGGGCTACATCTGAAGTGCCACACTAATACTACACAACACTACCACGCCACTAGAGCGTGACTTACAAGTGTAGAGCGTGACTTACAAGTGTAGAGCGTGACTCACTATGTAAAGCATGGGAGAGCGAAATCATAAGGTTAACACAGGTTGCGCTCAAAGAGAGCTTTGATGTCTGCGGAGTTGTGGTGCGCAAATCTGCGATGCCACAGGGAGAAATCGAGTGGGACAGTGGTAGCTGGTCGAGCATACTCTGTAACTGCCTCAGTATGTCCGTCTAGGAATGCAGCATTGTGGTTATTGATGCTGGCGACGAAAAGAGGTGGTCCTGGTGGCCTGGAGAAGGACATGTGGGTCGAGTTGATGTTGACCACAAAGGACTTGTGTTGGGTTAGGTAGAGCACAGCCAGGAGGTTGGTTCGAAGGTGGGGAACATGTAGGACGTTGGAGAACTCAATAGCTCGACTGGGTTTTCCATTAATGACTGGGTGGAATACAACTGATCCAACACCAGCAGAATAGACAACAGTATTGTCTGCAAGCTTGATTGGGACGCGTTTGGGCGCATAATTACGCAACCAGTGTCGATGTGGGGTCATGTGGGATGTAGCTCCAGTGTCAGCATTCCAATCATGGTCTGCATCGAGCTGGAGTGGAGAGAATGGGTCCGAGGGATCACTGGATCGAAGAGAGGTGTTCCCAGCGCGTTCCAGGATGTCATGGGATGCGAGAGCAGTGGTAGGGACATCAGGGCGACGCTGGGGGATGGTGTAATGGGATTGGTGATGGGATAAGACCATGGTGGTGCGATGTAGACCAGAGATAGTCGGTTTAAAGCGAGTAGGCACCGAGTAGAGGTGGTTCGAGTTGGTAAGTCCAACCAGAGTAGTGGACAGCGAAGATAGCGCTTCTAAAGCGCGGGGCTCATAACCTGTTAACAGCTGGATTGACACAGCTGGAGCTCACTGTCAGAAACTATGTATTCGAGTAGAATAGCTAGCTAACATACCTGGAGCTCACTGTCAGAAACTAAGGGATATAGACAGTGAACTCCAGGCTATATCTGAAGCGCCACACTAATACTACACAACACTACCGCATCACTAGGCGTGACTCACTAGTGTAAAGTGTGACTCACTAATGTAGAGCGTGACTCACTAATGTAAAGCGTGACTCACTAATGTATGCAGGAGGGCGAAATTATAAGGTTAACAGTATAGTATGAGCCAAACAGTAGTTGTCATTACAAAATGATCAGTACAAAATTTTATAGTCTGAGTATGCCTGAACTCTACATATGAAATCAAAGATATAAATAAGGTTGTAATGGAAGTCCATCAAAGGGTAACAAGATGAAAAGCAAGGAGGTACCAATTCATTGAATTAGAGATGAAACTTCTCATCTCAGGCCAATAAGATGGAAACATCAGTGATGTTCAGTACTCCCAACCATATAGCTATGTAGTGTCCAAATAAAGAAAGAGAAGCACAGAAATCATGGTAGAGACAATATAAGAAGGAATTACCTATGAAATATCAAAGAGACCAATGATCTTCTGGAAGACCACTACTAGTCTGGAAGTCCAGCAGTCTTGTAAATAACATCATACATGAACAAGTAAAAAGGTAGGGAACAAAAAACAATGATAAGGGAGTAATAAAGAATGTCAATAAAGAGGATATATATGTGATGGCACACCGGACTCCAAGGGAATCACATGCGAGGCATGCAATGATGCCACCCTTCATCAAGGCAGCCCTAGCATACCTCCATTACAACAAGTGGTCCCTCTTGTCAAGGTAAGAGTTATAATTGGATAGGAGAGGTTAATAATGAACAGGAACAAAACCAAGTCCCATGGGAGACTTGGTATAGGGTACAACAGCTGATGGCACAGTTTTGGAGATGATTTGTATATTAAAAGAAATGCTCCTCAATGTAAGCTTTAAAGCAATGTCTTGAAAGTTGGGACCAAACTGAGCTCAAATAGTCTGCAAGACTGTGATGGGATTGTTGAGGGAGATGACAAACCAAGGATATTTGACTGCCTGTCAAATATGGATAATGTAGCATGTGGTCAAGAAGTGATTCCCACTCAGTGCAATTCTTGTTCCTTGCTGTTGCTTGACAATTATATGTTCAGATTTATATTGGGTTGCCAGACTATTATCCAGTATGTCACAGATATCTGAATTGAGAGGTTGGCTGCTGATAAGCATCTCCATGTAAGGCATGTAGAAGGAGAATATACAAACCCATAACGCTGCTATAGAATATCATCCAAAGTGGGAAACTTCAAGAGCTCAGACTGAGGAACATCATTGCCAATAAAAATTGCAGTCTTATGAGCTGATGGCAAGCAGCAGTGTGCTGTCCGGTTCCATGGGTGCACAATGACTGCCCTTATTATCAATGTCAGTGTCAGGAATGTTGGGTTTGGATGAAACAGTGGAGTCAAACTCAGTGCATATGTTCCATTCATCTCTGAAAGAATCATAACACTTTTGGCCACCTGGGTAAGACATCCAGATTTGGAATGCTGCTCAATGACTTATATTGATGTAAAGTTGGAAGTTGTTCACAGGTATCCACTGAAAGATTGATACTCCTTTCCATCCAGGCACCTGATCATCGGCAGCATGTCAAGCATGCTTCTTATGCACAATTTTCTCCTCCAGGTACTTGTGCATTTTTTGTTGGCAATTTCCTGGCAGGTAAGAGAGTCCTTCAAGGTCTTCCCTCTTCTCTGACAAGATCCTTAGATAGGTGGAGGGGGCTGAGAAGCAGATCAATGAACAGATTTGTCCCATTCAGCAGTAATAGCTAGTGTGATGGTGTGCGAAAGATTCTTGTCACTTGGGTAGCAGTTTTCTCTGACCCACTTTCCAATAAGAGAATTGACTGAAAGGTTCTGAAAGTTCCACCTCCCTTGCTTGTTACAATAACTCCAGAAGATGTAGATGGGGACATGGGCTTGCACCATTTGTTGCATGCAGATGACATAATCCATATCCCACAGGTTCACAATAATGCCAACTCTTGGAACTGCCAATGAAAACATCCTAGCTAGGGTGTTTCTCAGCAACTCAACCATTGCTGGTGGAAATCCTTTATCCAAAAGGATCTGGACCCAGTATGGATCAGGTTGATCAATGCCTGCTGGGTATCCACTTATAGCCCATGATATCAAGGTAATGAGGTGATGGAAGTGATGCAGTGCATGAGCTGCAGCACCACAAGCAGCTTTTTTCATCTCCTGAGGTTTTCTGTAGTTGGTTTCTCTTAAAACCAAATCCAATACAATATTCATAGGTGTCATTACACCAAGTACATTAAACATGTCAGTAAGGAAATCATCTAGAGTGATCCATTGATTCAGAATGTCTGATTCCAACTGGTAGAGGGTATTGACTTGGATGATTGGTAGAGACAATTTGTTATAAGCAAGGCAAGAGAAAAGTGGGCCATGGTGAAGGGGGTTGTGGAGGAAAATGGAAGCTGTGGATAATCCACAGACATGATATGGAGTTTATGAACAAAAAACAAGGCATTATCCTCTGGCAAGAGGGTGGGCAGACAGATGGCAGGTGGTGGTACCAACATATTGGGGGAGACGATAACACACCCATTTACAATAAAGGTATGCATTTCTGAATGTTGAGAAATATATATCAGTGTTACAATCAGGGTTACAATTAGAAAATCAAGGGAAGGAGTAACACTTACTGTAGCACAGCAGTGATGGCAAACAAAACACTAAGGGATTGGCAAGATATCATATCTCTAATTCTAGCCAACTTTGGCCCTCTGATCATCAACTCCTGTCCTCTGCTTTCCTGTTTCTTCAGTACTCCAGTACTCCGCTTTTTTGTATATTCTAGTTACATTACTCTTTTTTCTCCTTATGTACTAGTCTCACCTTTTAGATTTCTCCGATCCTGTGTCTGCACAGCTCCAGTTATGTTTCCCTTCCATCTCCATTTCTTCAGCTTTGCTTATTTACATTTTTCGTCATTGCCTTTGTACACTGCCTCCAACCTCCATATATATAGATAGTTCTGTCATGTTACCTGTACTTTAGCTAGTTATTGACTTAGACAATTCAGACATTTGACTTCCCTGTCTTCCTTTGCTCCTTTTCATTCTCTGCTCCTTTGAAATCTGGGACCATCAACAATCCGACAAGGGTGCAGTGCTTCACTCCAAGTTGCTGAAGTCAAAGTCCCACTAGTCTCTCTTTCACCAAGACAACTCTGGAATTTCTCGGACCCCCTTTGGAGTTTGTCCACCAAGTCCGGCCTGGTTTCAACACAAGACAACAGAGTAGTGAAAAAGCTCATCAATGTAAACACCAATAAGGAAAAAGGTGGCAAGGGATTTGTGAAGTAAGAACAAAAGTTCCTTAGTGTAAACACAGATGAGTCAAATAAAGAGGAATCACAAGGCAATGAGTGTGAACAGAGAAAACTGAGCTACCTTGGTAAATCAGCCAATCTTTATTGATCAGGGAACATTAATGGACTCACCAGGTAGCTTGCCTATAGGAGTGGAAAAATAACGATGAATTTGTGAAATGAGATCAGAAGCTTGTTGATGTAAACACTGATAAGATACAATAAAAGAGATCATGTGATGAGGAAGAAGTTTTTTAGTGTAAACACTGATAAGAAATGACATGGGATTCAATAGAAACTTGTCAATGTAGACATCAATGAGCGATGATGGTGGCCAGGGAAAATTTGTTGGTGTTTACACTAATGAGTTGAGCAAGTGGGATAGGATTGAAGCTCATCAATGTAGACACTGATAAGCAATGATGGTGGTGGGAAAACTCCTTGGTGTAAACACCAATGAATTGAGCAACAGAAGGAAAGAATGGAGATGTGAAGGTGACAATGAAGCAGGCCATAAATAAAAGATTCATTGCCTAGCCAATATTTTGGTTAACAATGAAGATCAACAGTGGAGTGGGGTTGGTTGTGGCTCACCAGTGATTCTAAGAGAAACAATGACAATGATTTGCTCAATGACCTATACCATGGGCAGTGATGAGGAAAAACTACCCAAAGTAAACCACAGGCAACAATGGAAAAAGGAAGGGCCTTTGGTTTAGTAATATAACATGAGGTGTACATTATATAAGGAACACAATAACCCTCTTTATCACCCAGTGATCATTGTCATCAATGAGGCTCTCCTCATTGCCATTTCATTCTCTGCTCTCCAATGTTCAACACTGGGTAGCATCTCACTCTGCTAAATGGCTCCTGTTTATTAGTTCTAAAACACAACTGGCTTACCCACTTCAATCTGTTGATTGACTGGATTACAAGCAGTATTTCTTTCCATTCTACTCAGCAGTTCAGTTTGGCATCCCTGAGCTCACCCTTGATGCCTAAGGTTTCACCGCCTCTGATCATCTCTTTCACCTCCTATACACCAAAATTCTCTGATCACAAGGCATCACCAATTATGCTCATCAATGCTTCAGTATTCACATTGACTTGTTGCCTACAAGATTTCATCCAACTCAGCCTGCAGCTGCATTCTAGAGAAGATAATCTTTGAGTCTCAGGAACACAACCTCCTGAAGAAATTGATCTCTCCAGAGTTCCTTTGGAATATCATGACTTCTCCACCATGTTTAGTAAGTGGTGAGCTGACACTCTTGCCCCTTACCAAGAAAACAATTTGAAGATCAATTTGAAATAAGATATCTCATCTCCTCTCAATACCATCTATTCCCTCTCCCTGTCTGAGTTAGAGTCCCTTCATGCCTTGATGAATATTTTCCCATTGGTTTTTACCTGACTCTCTTCCTCTGCTCATGCAGCTCTGGTCCTTTTCGTCCACAAGAAGAATGATTTCCTCCATCTTTGCATTGACTTCAGAGGCCTGAACAAGATTATGAAGAAAAATCACTACTCACTCCCCTGCATTTTCAATCTTCTTAATGTCCTGAGCCATGCTAAGATCTACTTCAAGATTGACCTCCAGCATGCATATCACTTGGTCCATATTGCCAAGGGTAATAAATGGAAAACTGTCTTCTATATCTGATACAGCTCATATGAATGGTTAGTCATGCCATTTGATCTTATAAATGCCCCAGTGGCATTCCAACAGTTTGTTAATACCATCTTCGCTGATCTGCTTGACATCTATGTGATCATCTACCTCAATGATATTCTCATTTTCTTTGAAGACATGTTTTTTCACAAAGAGCATGTCATGAAAGTTCTATGCTATCTCTGGGAAGCATGGCCTTTATGCCAAATCTGAGAAATGTGAGTTTCATATGGACTCCACTGAATATCTTGATTACTGAATGTCTCCATATGGACTTATAATGGCTCCAGACAAGGTTTAGTTGATTCTCAACTGGCCTGAGCCTCAGAAAGTCAAGGATATCCAATCATTCTTGGGCTTCACCAACTTCTATCAGTATTTCATTCACAACTACTCTGATATTATTGTTTCCCTTATTCATCTTACACACAAAGGAGTCCCCTGGCAATTCACTGATGCCTATTGTTCTACCTTTAACATCCTTAAAACTGCCTTTATCTCCACTCCTATTCTTACTCACTGGATTCCCAATGCTCCCATCATTGTTAAGACTGATGTCTCCAACTATGCCATCACTGGCATTCTCTCCATCAAATGTCCATGTTCAGACAATGAAGGACAGCCAGTGGCCTACTATTCTCCACACAATGACATTTCCAGAGTTGAATTACAATATCCATGATAAGGAGCTTTTGATGATTTATGAAGTGTTCTGATCCTGGTATTATTACCTTGAAGATTCCAGTATCTCTGTTGATGTGGTCACTGATCATAAGAATCTCAAGTATTTTGCCATAACTAAACTCCTTATCCAATGGCAAGCCTATTGGTTCAAATATTTGTCACAGTTCAACATGATGGTCTGGTTTCAATCTGACTGCCTTGACAAGAAGCCCAATCAATGCTCTTACTTAATGCTGGGATATCTATTCCAAAGAGGGGGATAAGGACCACACTTGTGTAAACTCACACAACTTCTGACTGGTATTTACCCAAGAGCAACTCACTGAGTCCCTATGAGCTACCTATCTCACTTACCCAGTCCTTCAGGCTAGCACTCTCTTTGACCTTGAAAAGCTACATAGCAACATTCTCATCAGTCTCCCTTTGAATCCACTAGCTGCTATTCATCTTTTCCCTTCTAATTCCTCATTCAACTCTATTCCCACTTCTTGCTGAATCATAGATGCTGATGGCTTCCTCCATCTCAATGGTCAAATGTATATCCCTGACATCAATAAACTCCAGCTTTGCATCCTCTGATTCAAGCATGACCATTCGATCTTCAGCCATTTCAGGCAGAATTGCACCCTGGAACTAATCCATTACAAATATATTTGGCCAGGCATCTGGACATTTGTCAAGAAGTATGTCGTTTCTTGTACAGCCTGTGCCCATACAAAGGTTTCTCATTACAAGCTCTATGGTCTTCTCAAATAGCTCCTGATTCCTGAGAAACTGTGGAATTTAATTTCTACAGATTTTATCAAGCAACTCCCAGCTTTCTCCAAACACACTGTCATTCTAGTTATAGTTGACCATTTATCAAAACAATACATCTTCATTCCAACTGATGACAAGATAATATCTCCAGAGTTAGCCAAACTTTTCTTTCTCCATGTTTTCTTTGAGAATGTCATCTAAATACACTATGATGCTAACATTCAAAAGATCAGCAAAGACAGTGTTTATAAACCACTGAAACTGTTAAGACCAGATTGGACTTGGTGAACAAACTCTGAAGGAGCTCCAAGATTTTTCAGAGTTGTCTTGATCATAGGAGGACTGGTGGGACTTTGACTTCAGTGACTCAGAGTGGAGTGCTGCACCCTTGTCAGATGATTGATGGTCACAGATTTCAGAGAAGCAGGAATTAGGAAGAAGCAAGAGAAGAGTCCAGGTTGTCTAGATTGTCTGAGGTATCTAAGTAAATAACTAGCTAAAGTACAGATAACATGACAGAAGTATATATATGGAGATCAGAGACAGTGTACAAAAGTAATGATGGGAAATGTAAATATTCAGAGCCAGGAAAATGGAGACAGAAAGAAAACATGACTGGAGCTAAGCAGATACAGGGTCAGAGAAATTTAAAAGGCAAGACTAGTACATAAGAAGAACCAAGCATAATATAACTAGAATGTATCAAAAAAAGTGAAGTACCAGAGTACTGGAGGAACTAGAAAGCAGAGGAAAAGAGTTGAGGATTGGAGGGCCAGAGTTGGCTAGGATTAGAGATATAACAGGAATGCTGCCGGAGCATTCATGAGACTGAACAGCATGACAAGTCATTCATATGAACTATATCACATGTGGAAGGTGGTTTTTCATTTATCATCTTCAGTGATATGAATCAGGTAATATACATGCTGGAGATTGATTTTAGAATACACCTTGGCATAGCTTGGGGCATCAAGGAGATCAAAAATGCAGGAAAGAGGATAGTGGTCTTTCTTGATGATCTTGTTGAGTCCTCAAAAGTTAATACAAAAACAGGGGGAATTATCCTTCTTGTGAATAAAGAGGACTGGAATAGCATGTGCAGAAGAAGTGGGTTGAATAAATCCTATGGAGAGATGCTTATCTAAGAAGGTGCAGAGAGACACAAGTTTGGAAGAAAAGAGAGAGTAGGTGGTGCGAAGCAGAGAAGAGATATTTTCTTCAAGATTGATCTTGAGATCATATTTATGGTGAGGGGATAAAGTATATGCCCATTGTTTGCTAAAATGTCAGAGAATCATGATATTCCAACAGAACATCATAGAGATTGATCTATTTGGGAGGTTCAGTAGCTGTGGTGTGGAGATCATCTTCTCAAAGTCGAATGTGCATGCTGAACTGCACACAACCTTGTAGGCAGCAGGCCAGCACAAATGCACAAGCATTGATAAGTACAATGGGCAGAGCCTTGCGGTCAGAGAAGCATGGCAGATCTGGAGAGGGAACAACCAGAGGTAAAGATGCCTTAGGAGTCAGGGGTGAGCTCGAAAGTGCAGAACTGGGCTGCAGAGTAGAATGGAAAAAGATACTGCTTGTGACCAAGTCAATCAACAGATTGTAGTGAGTAAGCCAGTTGTGTCCAAGGATCAAAGCACAGGAGCCATTCAGCAGGATGACATAGAACATTGTCAGAGTGATGTCACCAGTTTCAAAGAGAACAGAAAAGTCAATAGCTTGAGTTATGGTGGAATTTGATGTGCCATCAAAGAGTTGGAGCATAAGCAGAGGGACAGTGTAGGTGGAAAGATTGTTCTTATTCACAAAAGTCATGTTTATGAAACAGTCAGAGAAGCCAGAGTCTACTAACATGGGGAAAGGATGGACATCATACAGTACAAGAGAGATAGAGGGCATAAGTAATCAGGGATCTGAGAGAGCAGACACATTGAAATGGAGCTCCTTGATTGTATGTTCAGCATTAACATGACCATCCAGCTGTGCAGAGTCACAGAGGTGACACTCTATTTTTTTGCCTTGGAGGAGGCTTCTGGTTTAGCTTCTGAAGTTGTCTTGGCAGTGCACACCTTGGATACCTTTAATGTCAATCACAGGCAATCCTTAGCAACATGGCCATTTTGACCACAGAACATGCATAGTTTATTGTTGAAGCAGCATTTGCATTCAATAGCAGTCAGCTTCTTATTTTTGCTAAGCTTTGAAGAGGGGTCAGGCTTGGGAGAAGAGTTGAAGGTACCAGAGGTACAGGAGCAGGAGAAGAGGTGGCAGACTTGCCCTTGGAGCTATTACTCTTTGAGCTGCCAGACTTGTTGTCAGACTTGGTATCAGATTTGCATTGCAGAATTTGTTGCTGGATGGCTTCTGCTGGCAGTTAATCTTGGACGTATGCTCCCAGTAACATGTGTCAGTAGATCACACAAGATGATGGAGTGCAGCAAGCATGGTGGGCTTTCTGACACAGAAGATTTTGTCCTTGATCCTGTCTGAAAGGGAGGTCATTGTAGAAATGATGACAGAGGGCACCTTCTCCATAGTTGTGGACTTGTGAAGCAATTCAATTGAACTTCACAACATACTTATTGATATGCTGCATGTCCTTCATAGCAAGGTTGTCAATGATGCTTAGTGTTACAATCACTCTCTTTACTATTTAAAAACTTGCTCATGGCAGGAGTTGAACTTCTGACCTCCTATATAAGGAAAATCTCTATCAGTACAAGGCCACTGGAACTTAGACATTTTCCAACATAACTTATCACATGACTGCTTACATCAGCAGTCTAGACCACAAGTCACATGACTTGTCACATGTCTAAGAGTAGACCCTTATCTCTTATCTATGATGTCATGATGACATTACTCCTCATGTTTCATATGATGCATGCTTCTTTCTCTCATGGGCACGCTTCTTTATGACTCATGCATTCTTATCAGCCAATCATGTATTTTCTTCTCATCATGGTATAATGTCTCTTTATGGTATTTACCACAACATGTACATATAGTAGAATAGTATATAAACCCCAGAACTTTGAGGCTGGAGTCCCCAGCTTTGAAGTCTTGGAAATTTCCTCACAAGCTTATTGCTCTAAGGACCAAAGGGTCACTTCCTCTAGTCTTTGCTTCCTTTTTATTTGAGTTGTTTTACTATTTCAAAGCTACCTTAGCATCATTAAAGGATTCTGCTATCAAGAAGACTTCCCTGACTGTTACAAGAACACTAGTCACCTTGCACAAGTGAGCACAGCAAGCCAATACTCTGTAGAGCCTTGTGGGACATGCTTTGGCAAAGAGGATTAACTCAGTCAAGTGTTTCTTACCCCTTTCACAGGTTCCATCACAGGCTGGGTCAGATACCCAGTTCTAGTCAAGGAAGACCGACAGGCAAGCATGTCACCTGACCCAAGCAGGGAACTCACTCCCTTCTCGGACCTATCTGTCTTTGGCCACAATGACATCTGGTGGGGTACAGCACTTGGAAGCGAGATCAAGGAGATAATCAGGGAGGCTATCAGTGAAGGTAGCACAAGGAAAGAAGTTGGCATAGAGGGCCACTACACATGTGACCCTACTTACATACAAAGATCAAACTTCAAGGAGTTGCCAGAGGCCTCCTGAAGATATCCCCATATACACGTTGAGTACTACTAGCCTGTACTTCCAAAATTCCTTTATACAAATATGATCAGTGGTGGCATGCCCTGATAAACTCCTGGTTAAATGAACTTGAGAAAGAACCTCAGAGAGTAGACACTCTTGCTGAGAAACTCAAAAGAAGAAGAAAAGTCAAAGAATTAAAAGCATTACTCTTCAACCCCATATACAATGTTAAATCTAGTTGACAAACAAGGAAACTATAGTTGGAGCCATCTTGCAGCAGTGATTCTCAACTTAGAAACACAAGTACAGGCCTTGATGATCAGAAACAACCAGCTTTTGGCTACAGTTCAGGATGCAGAGAGAAGAGCAGAGTTAGTCTATAGGCTGCCCAACAAAGCACTGCTGCCAGAGCATCCTGGAGCACACCAGAGTTTCTAGGGGGCTCTAAAGTAGAAATTTTTACAGACTCTGGAACCTATGATGGTTTCAAGGCCAAATTCAAGGAATGGTGAATAAAGATGAAGGCTTGGCTTGATGCCACACCAAGATTCATCCACCTCACCAATAGTTTGGGTTGCCCAGACCCTCAAGCAGGAAAGAACCGGGCTTACACAGTGCTCTTTCACCTAAAAGGGATAAAGGGGAGCTACTATGCCAAAATGGAGCTTGGCAAGCTCACAAATGGAAATTCAGAGCTGGTAGACTGGAACTACCTGTGCAAAGAAATAGAGGGGCTCTTCCAGCCCACTCTTAAAAAGGAATGGGCAATTAATGCCCTCAAGAAATACAAACAAGGAGGGAAGGACATTCACATATATCTGGCCAAGTTCTGCACCCTTGCCTGGCAAGCAGAGTGTGCAGATTCACATGCCACACATTTGTTGGAGACAGAATGCTCCAACGAAATAAAGAAACAAATGTTCCAACTCAGAAAGAGAGGCGGAACATATGTCAAATTAATTAAAATGATCCAGGAGATTGGTACAAACATTGAGGCATATAAGATTGCCACTGGGCAAACAAGGTTTGGCCAAGAAAGGTCAGAAAAGGGCAGGCAGAGATCATCAGGTTAATGCCACACAATCAAAAGCCCCAGCTGCCAAAGGAAGCAAGAAGTGCTTTGCATACAGCAAAGATGGGCACATGGCAAAAGATTGCTGTAACCCCAAGCCCAAATGCCAAGAGTGTGGCTGGCAAGGGGATCACAAGACCATGTGCTCAAAAAAGGGCATACAAATCCATGCTGCCACAGAATGTGCCACCGCATGGGAAGAGGCTAAAAGTTCCAAGATAGTGGCCTCAGAAAAAGAGGTCTCAATGGATGACTTGCGAGGCAAGTCAATTACAGAAATAAGAGCCCTCTTTTAGAAAGAGAAGAAGGAAAAAGGCAAGGAGGCCTAAGAGATTAAGGATCTCAGTCTGCCAATAGATTCAAATGTTTAGAAGTATTTACTCCTGAGAAATCCTCTGCTGAAGGCAACAGGGTTAAGGGTGGTGGGCTAGCCAAAAGCTATCAGATTAACTTAATCAGAAATGAAGAATACGAAGTTCTTCATGAAAATCCAGTGATCCTTGAGACTGGATCTCTACCAAAAGATGATATCGGCATGCAAGAAATTGCTCATATGTGAGTTGAAAAAGAAGCTTTGGACTTCCCTGAAGAGATCTTTGTGCATACAGTTTGCCAAAGAAAAGATATCAAAATAAATGTTTCCATTGGCTCGACACCAAACTCTCTCCTTTCAGTCAAGGCCCTGCTTGACAGTGGAGCCAACCAACTTTTCATAGATGAAGCATGGGTCATAAGACATGGCATTTCCATGAAGAAACTCATGTGCCCCATACCAGTATTTAATGTGGATGGATCCAAGAACTTTACTGGGAACATCACCCATTCAGCGGAATTGGTCATAGAATTTGATGGACACAGGGAAAAGATGATGGCAGAAGTTACCAATCTGGGAGGAGCTATCCTGGTCATTGGTTACAACTGGCTTCTTCACCACAACCCTGAGATTGACTGGCAGAAAGGCACTGTCAAAATGACACATTGCTTCAGAAGCTACTATTTATTACAAAACTGCACTATCTGCATCTGTGATGCTGCAGAAGAAGATGATGAACAGGAGGAAGCTTGAAAAGTTACTATCACCAGTGTTCTTCATTCCAAAAAAAGATGGATGAAAGAGGATGGTACAGGATTACTGTTACCTCAATGAACACACAGTGAAAAACAATTACCCACTACCATTAATTGGTCAGCTGATGGACAAACTAAAAGGGGCTAAACTATTTATCAAGATGGATCTTCCTAGGGATACAATAACATCTGCATCAAAGAGGGCGACAAATAGAAAGCAGCCTTCATTTGCTTTTGCAATGCTTTTGAACCCATAGTCATGTACCTTGGGCTATGCAACTCTTCAGCAACATTTCAAGCAATGATGAATGAACTATTTGCAGACATGGAAGATGTCTGTGTAGTCTACATAGATGATCTAATAATATTTATGAAAACAGAATCCCGAGAAGAGCATAAGAAAATTGTACAGAAAGTTCTAGCTTGCCTTGAGGAAAATGATCTATATATAAAATCAGAAAAATACACATTCTTTGCCAAAGAAGTAGAGTTTCTAGGCATGATTGTGGGAAAAGATGGAGTTTGCATGGATGAATCTAAAGTAAAAGTAGTCTTAGAATGGCCAACTCCAAAGAATCTCTGTGGAGTTAGAAGCTTTATGAGATTAGCTAACTTCTATTGTCAATTTATCACTGACTATGCTTTTATTGCAAGGCCATTGAATGACCTTACCAAGAAAAATGTTCCATTCATATGGAGCGAGAAATGCCAAGAAGTGTTTGATATGCTCAAAAGACAATTTACCACTGCTCCAGTGCTAGTATTCCCTGATATTGATTGTCAATTCTGTGTGGAATGCGATGCTTCAGATTACGCCATGGTGTCATATCCCAGAATTTCACCAAGTCAACTCCGACCTCCTCCGATACTACTCAAGTCACCTCCGGTGACATTCCTCCAATATGTGTTCTTCGACCACTCTGTGTCCTCCATCTCCGTTCTTTCCATACATCTGTATGTTATGTTACGTTATCCTTTTGTGCCATCATATCTCTATTTAGTTAGTCTCCATTCTGTCATGTGGTGTTTAGGGTAAGGTGCACAGCTCTGGCTGTGCGACAAACCGGCACTGCACTGGTACTTCGCTACTTCCACTCTTCCAATTAGTACTATACTCTTTTCGAACTTTCCTTCTCCATATAAAAACTTGCGTACTCTGTCTTAGTACCTCAGTTTGAATATCACCTTAGTTCCTGCTTCTTCTCTTTCACCATTGATCTCATCTTGGCGTTCTCTTATCTGAGTCTTGACGACTCTCCTCCGACCCTCTGATCCTCCGGACCTCTAGTCCACCCCGTTCGTAAATTAGCGACATCGGACTTGAGCAAGGGCGCACCACATAAGGTGAAGCCAATGTCACTCCGACCCCTGTACAACTCCGGCGTTCCAGAGTCACATATCCGGGCCCCAGCAGAACTGGACTTAACACATGGGAGCAGTGTTCTCTATCCAAAAAGAGGAAAAGTGGCATCTGGTTGCCTATTACTCCCACTCTATGAATGACCAGGAAAGGAATTATCTAGAAGGAGCTAGATTTCAGTTTGAGATGTGAAATAATTACCAGAATTTCCAATGGTTTATGGTCAAAAAGGATCTAAACCACCGACAGGCACACTGGGCACAATACTTATCTAGATTTATCACATATGGTATCACAAGCCAGGTGCCACAATTGAAAAAGCAGATGCTCTTTCTCACAGGAAAAACCATGTGGATGGAATAAAATAAGATAACAAGGAGGTTCTTGTCATACTGCCAGAGCAGATTGGAACTATTCAGATCCAAGATAAAGGCGATAAATTATTAGAAAGAATAAATATTGTGACCCTTCTGATGAAGGAAAGCAAAATCCAGAAGCTCTATGAAAAGGGTTTCACAGATGACATCAATGGTCAACTTCTAAGGACCAATGATAACAAGATCTTCATTTCATCAGATGAAGATCTCTGCCAAGATGTGGTAATAAACTGTCATGACACATCCTCTGCTGGCCACTGAAGCAACTCCTAATGCCCTGCAGTAGTGAGGTGTGTAATGGTCCTTTGACCCTTGGATAAAGGCAATGTTCCCTTTGAATCCTTATGAGCAATGATTAGAAGGAAATCTGCAAGACTTCAAAGCTGGGAACTCCAGCCTTGAAGTCCTGGGATTTATATACTATTCTACTGTATGTACATGTTTGTGTAAATATCCTAAAGAGACATCATACCATGATAAGAAGAAAATATACAATTGAAGGATAAGAATGCATGAGTCATAAAGAAGTATGTCTGTGAGAGAAAAAAATAAAGAAATATGCCTTGTGTGATGGTCATGTTGGGCATGGGATGTGATGTCATCATGACATCATAGATAAGAGATAAGAGTCTAGCCCTTTGAGCATGTGACAAGTCATGTGACTTGTGGTCTAGACTGCTGATGTAAGCAGTCACGTGATAAGTTATGCTGGAAAATGTCTAAGTCCCAATGGCTTTGGGCCGATAGGGGTTTTCCTTATATAGGAAGTCAGAAGTTCAACTCCTGCCATGAGTGAGTGGATAGATGTTTCCACAGATTTCCTCATGGATCTCCCCTTATTTAATGGAAGCGACTCTATTTTCATTGTTGTTGATAGATTCAGCAAAGAGATAGAGTTCATTCCCACCAATAAGATGGCAACTGCCCTAGAGACGGCTCGCCTATATTTACATTGCATGTGGACAAATTATGGAATCCCATGCTCTATTGTATCTGATCACAGACCACAATTTGCATCTCAAGTAATGATGAAATTGTGTAAATGACTTGGCATCAGACCTAAATTATCCACAGCATCTCATCTGCAGACAGATGGTCAAATGGAGAGAATGATCAGAGATCTTCAGCAGTATCTCAGGATCTATTGCCACAAAAAGCAGACTGAATGGGCAGATTGGTTACTCATAGCCCAATTCAGCTATAATACAAAGAAGCAGGCTTTTACACAAAAAGCCCCATTTGAGATCACACAGACCTATATGCCACAAATGGGAATAGAACCTGGTGCTAGTTATGCTTCAGCAGCAGACAAGTTAGCTGATAATATCACCTCTATACTTAAGTCCACAAGGGACAATATTGAGTGGGCTCAAACAAAAATAAAGATTCAGACAGACAAACACCACTCTGACACTCCAAAGTACTTCACCAGAGATGAAGTACTTCTATCTACAAGCAATCTCCGCTTGAAGCAAGATTCACATAAATTAACAGAGAAGTGGCTTGGATCCTTTAAAATCACATGATACATCAGAAATAATGCAGTGCATCTTAAACTTCTGTGCAATATGAAAATTCACCCTATGGTAAATGTATCCAGGATTAAACCCTATCTATGCCACCTCAATGGACAGCCAGTGTTTCAACCTGGTCCAGTATTAGTCAATGACAAACTGGAAGTTGAGTATGAGATGAAGCACATCATAGATGCTTACTGGAATGAATGATGAAAAGAATATCTGATCCACTGGTCTGGCTACTCAGAAGAGGAGCGCACCTGGGAACCAATGTATAATTTAAGAAATGCAGCAGAAGCTATTGCACTATTTTATGATATGAATCCAAAGGCCCTAGCATGGGGTGTCTTTACTTGTATTAACATATTTAACCCCTATAACATAGACAACATACCCACTCTGGTCATCTAGGAATCTGATTCATAGAGGGGGGATGGTGTTACAATCACTCTCTTTACTATTTAAAAACTTGCTCAGGGAGGAGTCAAACTTCTGATCTCCTATATATAAAAAACCCCTATCAGCACAAGGCCACTGGAACTTAGACATTTTCCAACATAACTTATCACATGACTGCTTACATCAGCAGTCTAGACCACAAGTCACATGACTTGTCACATGTCTAAGGGCTAGACCCTTATCTCTTATCTATGATGTCATGATGACATTACTCCTCATATTTCACATGATGCATGCTTCTTTACTTCTTTCTCTCATGGACATGCTTCTTTATGACTCATGCATTCTTATCAGCCAATCATGTATTTTCTTCTTATCATGGTATAATGTCTCTTTATGGTATTTACCACAACATGTACATACAGTAGAATAGTATATAAACCCCAGAACTTTGAGGCTGGAGTCCCCAGCTTTGAAGTCTTGGAAATTTCCTCACAAGCTTATTGCTCTAAGGATCAAAGGATTACTTCCTCTACTCTTTGCTTCCTTTTTATTTGAGTTGTTTCACTTAGCATCTCTGATGGGGTTGTAACGACCGAAATTTGTCTGCAACTTGATCATGAAGTCCCTGAAATGGTTCATCCAGTGAGAACAGAATTGAGGATCCTCCATGTCAAGGAGGTCAGATTCAAACCATTCTAGGGCCATGCCCTTGAGGTAAGACTGTGCAAATGTGACTTTGGCATGGTCTGTCCTGAAGGCCCTAAACTGGTGTCTTGAAAGTTCAGCTCACACTGAACCAGGAATGCATGGAGTTTTTGAGGCTCTATTCCATCAAACTGGTCAGGCTTGCAAACCTTGGTCTGCTGGCTTCCAGACTCAGCAGGATGACAATTAGAACACAATAGTCCATGGATAGCATCAGCCAAAGTGATGAGCATATCCTGCAGGATCAGAACATTTGCATCTTCATCATCATCACTGTCTTGCCTATTGTCAAGGTCAGGATCGTTGCCAGGTCCTGGGGGATCACTGGCAGGATACTCATCATCATCATCTGGCAGGTTAAGTTTGTCTGGGTTAAACCTGTCAGAATTGTGGTCTGATAATCCATCATTTTGCAGAAGAGGATAATGATGCCATGGTGCATTAAAACCATCAGGTAAAGGCTGTTTGGTGTGAGAGCTGTCTGTTTCATCACCTTCATTGGTGACTTCTTCAATGTGAGCACTTGGGATTAGAGACCTTAGTTGGCATGGCACCTGTAATATGGAAGTGAAAGTTCAACAGGTGAAAAAACTGTTGACAACAGCTGATCCACAACATGAACTAGTGAAGAATGATAATGGATGATATAGTGGGGGAGTGGCCAAAGCATACTCATTGTCAGAAGCCTGGTGTATTCATGATCAAGATTACATTTGCATAGTACATATGTGTGGCCATGGGTAATTGTTGATTGTTGGAGGGAGGGGATGAGAACTTGGACAAGTGTGAGTTTGAATATACTGTTAAGTATGGGTTCATTGAGGTCTGAGCAGCAAACTCCAGAGTGTCAGAGTTGGTCAGAGGAGGTAGATACTTTGGCTTCACCTTATGTGGTGTGTCCTTGTCCAGTTCTGTTGTCCCTAATTTACAAGGGGAGCAGAGCAGAGGTATGGAGTGACAAGAAGTCAAAGAAGAGTTATCAAGACACAAGTGAAAGAACTCATTGACAAGCTCAATGGCAGAGGAGAGAACAGAGGATGGAACTAAGTTGATATTTGAACTGAAAAGCTAAGACATACATAATACAGTGGGTTTACATATATACAGAGGTCAAAGTCTGAATGTAGTAAAGCCAGGGTCTGAGGGATGGAGGAAACTAGGTACCATTGCTATGCTGGTCAGTCACACAGCCAGAGCTGTGCTCCTTACCCTAAGCACTGCAGTGATGAAATGGAGACTATACTATGAAAAGAACAAAGGAAAACATAACATAATATACATGAATCAAAGAGGAAAGTGAATACAGAGTAGTAAAACATAGGAATGGAGAAGCAGAGGTAATGCACACAGAGAAGTGAAGGGAACTTAGTGAAAATATGAGATATGACAGACTGGGCTGTGGAGTAGAATAGAATGAGATACTACTTGTGACCCAGTTAATCAATAGATTGTAGTGGATAAGCCAGTTATGTCCAAGGATCAAAGCACAGGAGCCATTCAGTGGGGTGACATAGAATGTCATTGGAGTGATGTTGCTGGTTTTGAAGAGAATGGAGAGGTTGATAGCTTGAGTGATGGTGGAATTAGACATGCTGTCAAAGAGTTGGAGCATGAGTGGAGGAACAGTATATGTGGAAAGATTGTTCTTATTCACAAAGATTATATCTATAAAACAGTTAGAGGAGCCAGAGTCTACTAATATGGGAGAAGGATGAAGATCATATGATACAAGTGAGATGAAGGGCATGAAGGACCTGAGAGAGCAGACACATTGAGACAGAGCTTCTTGAGTGCATATTTGAAGTCAATGAGACCATCTGGCTATGTGAAGTTATAAAGATTACACTCTATTTTTTCACCTTGGAGACACTTCCAGTTTAGCTTTCAGAGTTGTCTTGACAGCATGCACCTTGGATGCCTTTGATGTTGATCATGGGCAGTCCTTAGCAATGTGGCCACCTTGACCACAGAACATACATAGCTTGTTATTGAAGTGGTGTTTGTATTTGGTGATGGTTAACTTGCTATCTTTGCCAAGCTTCAAAAAGAGATCAGGCTTTAAAGAAGAGTTGAAGGTATCAGAGATATCAGAAGTGGGAATAGTAGTAATGGACTTGCCCTTGAAGCTGTTGCTCCTTGAGCTGCTGGACTTGTTGTCAGAGAACTTGGTATTGATTTTGATATCAGAGGATTTGTTGCCAGATGGTTTTTGCTGATGATTGATCTTGGACTTATGCTCCCAGTAACACACTGAATAGACCAAGTTCTGGCTGAACTGGTATAGCCAGGGATGTTGGATAGATAAATGCAAGATTTGGAATTTATTCCAAGGGGTTTCTAGTGGGTCTGTGTCAAAGGGCTGAGTGTAAAAGTGGTTTTTTGATTGGTCTGGAGGTGTAGAAGTTATCCTAAGTGGTTTTGGGTGATCAGTCAGTCAGTTGATTGATCAGAAAGGTGGCAAAAGCAGTTGGAAAAGTTTGAAAGTATGAAAGGAGGTGCAGAATAGTAAAATCTAGTATTTCAAGAGGTGAAAAAGTTCCTAAACAGTGCTAGATACATCCTTTTATAGTCTCAGGCATTTCATGAGACTGTGTGTTATGATTTGTTGGGCCCCTCTTTCTTTTTCTTACTTCACTTACCATGTACACCAAAGGACCTTGGCCCTCGCTGTTCGAACCCCACTTGGGCACTTTCTTTTACCATTGTCTTTGCAATACCACTTACTTATTTAGTGTGACTCACTCACAGCTGTATTATCAACATCTATCTGATGCCATCGCATCCTCTCCATAGTGACTCAGCTTCTTTGCAATTCTATCACTTTCTATCACTAACTCACCTTTTTTCATTGGCCCACCCTTAACCACTTGGCTTGCACATATAAACCTTCGATACTTAGGTGTATTCACTATCTTAGACCTCCTGCAATTTATCTAGTATCTTGGAGTTGTTCTCAGGTCCCCCAGTTCTCATCCTACTATTGAGTAGATGCTCCCTCAGAACCCTCAATCTGTCGCTAGTCCTATGATGTCCCTAAGACCCATTGAACCTTGATTCTCAATGGTCCCCAGAACCTCTGCCAAGGAAGACCCTTGAGCAGACCCCCTTTCAACCCAACGTTAGTCTTATGCTAGCCTTAGCCTCCCTGTCAAGGAACCCCCTCGCAAGTGTAACACTGTGTAAATGAGCTGAAGCACTGAAAAAGATAACTTAAGTGTCTGTGATAAGGAAAAAGTGCTGAGGAACAAAGTCTGAGGCACAAGAAATTGCTTCAAGGTATGGGAACACTGCTTTAGCACTGTTATATCCCAGATTTTGACCAAGTCCCCTTCAGTCCTCTCCAAGGCCATACAACTGCCTCCAGTTATCTTACTCCAGAGTTAGAACATTCCATTGCTAAGTCTTCTCCAGTCTCTCATCCTTTCCTCCATATCCGATTCTATGTTCTTTTCCTGTACATTATACTTATGTTACTTTCTCATACTTCCTTGTTCACTATTTAGTTAGCCTCCATTCTACACTGTTGTGCTTGGACAAGGAAGCACAGCCCTGGGTGTGCAACTTGTTGGCACAGTAGCAGTTCTTTGTAGTCTCTGTCTTACAACCCTAGCCTTTCCTTCTTCGGAACTCTGACCCTTATATATAAACCCATGTACCCTTAGCTTAGACCTCAGTTCAAATATTGATTTAATTACCTGCTTTACTTCTCTGCCATTGATCTCATATTGGTGTTCTCTCACCTGAGTCTAGATGACTCACCTCTGACCTGTTACGATTCATTGGCCCCCTACCCTTTTTCCTTGACACTTACTTACCATCGTATATCAAAGGGGCTTTAACCCTACTGTTTGAGTTCTGCTTGGGCTCTTTTCTTTTCTTTTCCTCAACCTTTTTCCCATTACTGCTTACGTATTTAGCGTGATTCATCCACAGTTGTATTACTGATACTTTTCCAATGCCATTGCATCTCTCCATAGTGACTTGGCCTTCTTCGTGATTCCATCACTTTCTATCACTGACTCATCTTCTTTCCTGACCTACCCTTAACCATTTGACTCGCATATATAAACCCTCAGTACACTGCTGTAGATCCTTATCCTAGACCTCCTACAATCTATCTTGTACCTTGAATTGTCTTCAGTTCCTTAGTTCTCATTCTACTATTGAGTGGACGCTTTTTAGAACCCCTTCGACCCACTGCTAGTCTTGCAGTGTCCCAGAACCTCTGTTAGGGAATACCCTTGCCAGAACCCTTCGATCCCGTCACTCTGACGGTCCTCAGAACCCTTTGATCCCATCACTCTGATGGTCCTTAGAACCCTTTGATCCCGTCACTCTGACAGTCCTCAGAACCCTTTGATCCCATCACTCTGATGGTCCTTAGAACCCTTCGATCCTGTTACTCTGATGGTCCTCAGAACCCTTCGATTCTGTCACTCTGATGGTCCTCAAAACCCTTTGATCCCGTTACTCTGATGGTCCTCAGAACCCTTTGATCCCATCTTCTCAATGGTCCTCAAAACCCTTTGATCCCATCTCCTCAACGGTCCTCAGAACTCTTTGATTCCATCTCTTCGACGGTCCCTCAGAATCTCCATGAAAAACGCCCCTTGCTGGACTCCCCCAACTTCTGTCAGCTGTATAGTGACAGTAAGCCTTCAAACTTTTTGTAGATCATGCTCCTACTACATCGAGCATAACAAAAGGTCTAGGATCACCCAAAGAAAAGGCTATCTTCAAATAAGCCACCATTTTGTACCAATGCCCCAAAAATCCCAGACCCTATTCCGACCCTGTGTTGAGAAGGGACTCCATTGACTTGTCCGAATCAGACGAACCCCCCACTGAAAACCCCAATGACACTGATGAAGACATTGCCATCCCTCAACAACCTGAGGACTTAGAACTCGCCCATTGACTCTCTGCAGCGCTTAGCATCCCCAGAGTTTCCACTCCCCCATTCCCGACCCCAGTCCATCGCCAACTGACATTTTCCCTGCCCCCACCCCGCCCCTCCTCAGATTACCATGACCTCCAAACCCACAGAACTCCACCTTGGAGCTCCTGACACCTTTGATGGTTCCTATGCCGAAGCCATACCCTGGCTCTTCTCGATCCAAACCTATCTTCTTGTCAACAAAGCTGTCTATGACAATGATGACAAGAAAATCACCTATGCCCTCTCATATATGAAGAAGGACTCAGCCGCCACTTGGGCCGCTACCTTCCACCAAGATGCCATCACCAATCAGACATTTGACAAATTCACCGACTTCATCACCAAGTTCAAGGCTGCCTTTGATCACCAGGATACGAAGAACCAAGCCATCAACTGGCTTCACTCAGAATGCCTCATACCCAAGAAAGCTGGATCCCTCAGTCCAGAACTTACAAAGTTCATCACTGAATTCTGCAATAATGTTGCCTTAGTAGGCATCGCTGATCAGAATGTTCTGATCAACTACTTTGCTGCCGCCATTCCCCCTCTCCTCTCCTGCCGAATCTTCTCCATGGACACCATCCCCACCACTGTTGATGAATGGTACTCCAAGGCCATTCACTTCCAAGTCCAGAATGACCACCCCCAAACCATTGTCAACCAACACCATGCCTCCACTACCCAGTGCTATCACCTCTACCACACCCCCACCCCACCCAAGGCTCGCGACCCTGACACCATGGATGTCAACACCATCTCCACTCCATGACCTCCCAAGCTAACTCCCGAGGAGCGGAAGCGATGCTTCAAAGAGGGATATTGCCTTTGATGTAGGCAAAAGGGCCACAGGGCCGACACGTGTAACAAATACCCAAAAGAACCCCGCAAGACTTCGGTCAAGTGAGTCGAACAGGTCAATGATGACCTCCCCAGACTCCAACCCTGTGATGATGACGACAACCTCACTGTTCATCACATCAAGTTCTCTCTCCCAAAAGAGGATTTTTAGATTGGAGCCCTTCCTCGACATGAGGCTCTCCTAAAATACAATGTGTAAAAATATCTACGATGCCTGGAACAATGCAAATCTCTGTTGAATTTATTGTCCTCTCTCACACATTGAAAGTCATCGACACCCATGCCCTCATCGATAGCGGTGCCAACATCTCCTGCATAGACTAGGGTTTCGTTTGAAAAAACAAGCTCCTTACCACCCATCTCCCTTCCCCCCTCAATGTCATTAACCTCAACCAGGGACCCACCGACAAAGGAGGAGTTCACTTCACCACTGAACTTTTCATCCACATCAAGGGACTCACCCACAAAGTCCTTTTCTACGTCATGGACTGTGGACAACAAAATCTTATCTTGGATCTTCCCTGATTGAAAGCCATCAACCCCACCATTGACTGGTTCGGGCAAACCCTTTCCATCAACAAGTCCACAGACCAATCCAAAGAACTCCACTCATTGCATAAAGCTGACCTCAACTGACACAAAGCCTGATTCCAACAATACAAACCCTCTCTCCGACTCCCTCACCATGTCCAAGTGGACTCCATCTACGATGGACAACTCTATGAGTACCTCAACTACGAAACTGAGCCTCAATACCTTCAACGAGCTCATAACAACTACACAATCAACTGGATTATCTGTTGTGGCTATCACTTTATCCCCAAAGGTGATCTCCTCATTGCTAAACTCACGAACTCCACCGAACTTGCCATGGCTGCTGAGAAAACCAAACCAAAAACCACCCTTCCCCCAAAATATGCTGAATTCACCTCCGTCTTCTCGAAAGAAGCCATGGAACATGTACCCCCATCCTGACCTTATGACCATGAGATCAACCTCAATGAATCTTTCACTCCGAAGGTTGGGAAACTCTACCCTCTCTCCCCAGATGAATGCAAGGCCACAAAGATCTTCCTCGATGAAAACCTTGCCTCAGGCAAAATTCAACCCTCAAACTCCCTCCAAGCATCCCCCTTCTTCTTCATCAAAAAGAAGGATGGTGGACTCCACCCCTGCCAAGACTACCGATACCTCAATGAACATACTGTTCGTGACACCTATCCCCTCCCCCTAGTCTTTGACCTCATAGACAAACTCTGTGATTCCAAGATCTTCATCAAGTTCAATGTCCGATGGGGCTACAACAATGTCTGAATCAAAGACGGACATCAATGAAAAGCTGCCTTTATCACCCATAAAGACCTCTTCAAACCAACCATAATGTTTTTTGATCTTACCAACTCCCCTGCCACCTTCCAATGATTCATAAATGACTCCTTCCACAATATGATTACTGAAGGATGGCTCATCATCTACATGGATGACCTCCTCATCCACTTCCCTGATGAAAAGGTCCATGCAGAAAGAACCAAGCATGTCCTCCAACGCATGAAGGAACTTGACCTTCATCTCAAACTCGAGAAGTGCAACTTTGCTTTCAAGGAAGTCGAATACCTTGGAATGATCGTTAAACCTGGACAACTCGCCATGGACCCTGTCAAGTTAGATGGGATTGTGTCCTGGCCTATTCCTGAAAAACTCCATGACATCTGCTCCTTCCTTGGCTTTGCCAACTTCTACTGTCGCTTTATCCCTGATTACTCCTCCATTACCCCCACCCCCCCTCATTAATCTCACAAAGAAAACCAGTCCCTGGGCCTGGTCCCCTGAGTGTCAGAAATCCTTTGAACATCTCAAAGAACTCTTCCTCGCTTGTCCAGTCCTCCAACTCCACAACCTTTCCACCCCATTCGCCATTGCTACCAATGCATTGAAGTTTGCTTCAGGTACAATCCTTCTTCAAACCGACACCAACAGAGATTGGCACCCCTGTTCTTACCTCTCCCAGTCATTCTCACCAGCAGAACAAAACTACAATATCTATGACCGAGAACTCCTCGCTATCATGTGAACCCTGAAAACCTGGCGCCATTACCTTCATGGCAGCTCCCACCTGGTCCAGGTATTCGTCAATCACAAGAACCTGACCTACTTCTGGTCGGCCCAGAACCTCAACCGCTGTCAAGCCTGATGGCTCCTTGACCTTGCCAACTTCGATCTCACCATGATCCATGTTCCTGGCAAACTCCTCGCTGGCCCAGATGCCCTCTCCTGCCACCCAGATCTCCTCCCCTCCAATGATGCCAACAACGATGAAGTCACCCTCCTTCCCCCCTCCCTATTCATCAACGTCGTTGACACCATGCTCAGACAGCACATTTTGTCTCACTCTGCAACCGACCCCTTTGTCCTCAAGGCCCTTCAATCCCTTGATGGAACTATTCCCCCCACCTTCTGCTTTTGCCTCTCCGACTGGCAGTACAATGATGGCATCCTCACCTTCCAAGGACGCGTCTATATTTCCCCTGATGACTCTTGACACTGTTCCATCCTCCACAGATGCCATGATCATAAAACTGCTGGCCATCTGAGATATCTCAAAACCCACCAACTCATTGCCACCGAATTCTGGTGGCCTGGACTTGCCCAATATGTATGCAAATACATCAAAGGGTGCGCCCTGTGTGAACAAAACAAGGCAAATACCCACCCCACACTACCCCCCCTTACCCCCATCCGATCGTTGTGCACCTGCCCTTTCCAGCAGATCTCATGTGATCTCATTACCGATCTTTCTATCTCTGCTGGTTTTGATACTCTTTTGGTCGTGGTCAACCATGGCCTTACTAAGGGGGTACTTTTATGCCCAACAAAGAAAACCATCACTGTGGAAGGGGTTGCCTCCCTTTTCTTCCACAAAGTCTTCCTTTGCTTCGGCCTTTATGACCGAATCATCTCTGATTGAGGTCCACAGTTCACCTCCACCTTCACCAAAGAGTTGGGATGTGTTCTCAACTACTCACTTGCCCTCTCCACTGCCTACCATCTCCAAACAGATGGGAAAACCAAATGTGTTAATCAAGAGGTTGAAACATACCTCTGGATCTTCTGTGGAAACAACCCCTCCTCATGACCTCATTCCACATGCAGAATTTGCTCACAACCACCACCCCCACTCTGTTACTGGACAGACTCCATTCTATCTCATGATGGGATATGAACCCCGTGCTCTCCCCTCAGTCATCTCTGACTCCCACATCCCTGCCATCACCAATCACCTCAAAACCCTCACTGCCACTCACAATGAGGCCCTTGCGGCCCATGAACTTGCCTGCCAAGTCATGGCTTTGCAAAATCACCAGTCTTTTTCTCCTTTCACCAAAGGATCCCAAGTCTGGCTTGAGGCCAGAAACCTCAAACATCCATCATCAATCCAAAGTTTGCCCTGAAATAAGAAGGACCCTTTACCATTGTCAAGGTCCTATCTCCCATCACCTATGAACTCTGCCTCCCATGATTGTGGAAAATCCACCCTGTGTTCCATGCTTCCCTCCTCTCACTCTGTCACAAAAACCCCATACATGGGCTGAACTACCCCTCTTCTCCACTTGACCTTATCGATGGACAGGAAAAATATGAAATTGAGAAAATCATATGCCACCATGGACCTCCATCCTCCCATTCCTTCCTGATCTGATGGAAAGGATACTTCACCGAAGAAGACTCCTGGGAACTCAAGAAGAACCTGTGGAACTCCATCCTCCTTCTCAATGACTATAAACGTCATCACTTGATTTCCCCCATTTCCATCCAAACAACACCTCTCTCAATCATGTCCATCACCCTCTCACCTGCCTCCCCCACGCCCAGTGATGTCCCTTCCAATGTCGCAGAACCTGGTTGGTCCTCGACCCTCCCTGAAGACACCACTCTTGAGATCAACGACCCACCAATTCCCGACCCCCCCCCTTTCTGATTCAATGCCTTTGTAACAACACTGAAGAACTCCCCTCTGCCTGGCCTGGCTTTAGCTGGACCCATTCCGAACCTCTCATTTCCTCCTTCGCACCCATTCCCCTGGTGCAACGAATCTCCAACCACCCTACCCGTCTTCCCTTGACCATCCCACCCACTACCCTATCAAATCACCCCATCCTCCTTGACCAAGAAATCGCTGCCACCATTGCTTCAAAACTCCAAGACTCTAGTCTCGCCATGACCCTTGACACCCACATGGAACCCCACTCCCCCTTTGCACTCATGTACCGGCTTTTCCTCACCAATTCCCAAATTGCTGTCTTTGCTGCCATCTCCACTGCCTCCACTGCCCAAGCATTGGCAAACCTCCACATCTGTCACCTCCATCAATCCCTGGAGCACGACCTCATCCAACTGATGTACCAGTTGGATATGAGTAACTTTGTCATTGACTGTCATATCCCAGATTTCGACCAAGTCCCCTCTGGCCCTCTCCGAGGCTGTACGGCCACCTCCGGTGATCCAACTCCGGAGTTGAAGCATTCCATCGCTAAGTCATCCCAGTCTCTCATCCGTTCCTCCATATCCGATCCTATACTCTTTCCCTGTACGCTATGCTTACGTTACCTTCTTATACTTCCTTGTTCGCTATTTAGTTAGCCTCCATTCTATACTGTTGTGCTCGGACAAGGAAGCACAGCCCCGGCTGTGCGACTTGCCGGCACAGTAGCAGTTCCTTGTATTCTCTGCACGACCCTAGCCTTTCCTTCTTCGGAACTCCAACCTCCGTATATAAACCCATGTACCCTTAGCTTAGACCTCAGTTCGAATATCGATTTAATCACCCACTTTACTCCTCCGCCATTGATCTCGTATCGGCGTTCTCTCACCTAAGTCTAGACGACTCGCCTCCGACCCTCCGACCCTCCGGCTTCCATCCCTCTCGTAAATTAGCGACAGCGGACTTGAACAAGGGTGCACCACATAAGGTGAAGCCGAAGTTGCTTTCCGAACCGTACACCTCCGGCGCTCCGGAGATTCGTACCCGGACCTCTGCGGGACCGGATTTAACATTGACATTGATCAATACCTCCAAGAACGTGCCAATGCTGGCACACCCCATATTCCCACCCCCTCTGCATCCTCCAAATCTCTCACCACTCAAGAGGTTGCCATTCTAGAACAAATCAATGACTACTGAACCAGGCACAATCACCTCTGATCTATTCTCCCAAGCCTCCCTCGTTATCACGAGGCCTATTACCAATGCCAATGCCTTGGACACTGTTGCTTCCAATGCCCTTTCTATCAATGTCCTACCTGTCACCGCTCGTCCCCTAGTCACCCCCAGTGGTCCTGCCCTATGTGCCCCCACACTCCCCAGGCTTTCGCGTCCTCCTTCTCGGATTCCTCTACCCAGCAATCCCCCCATTTTTTGTGGTCCTCCTCCTCTCGTCAAAACCGCCTTAATCCCCTGGGATGACACCCTCCTGTCTGTATCCCCCGTCGGGTTCCTACTCCCCCTCCCTCTCCACTGGCAGCAGATGACTATGAATTCTTTATTAGCACTGAAGCTGACGACAATGAGACTGGTTCTCATAATGGTGATTATTAGGGTTTCGTCATGGTCTCACCCATATGACGGGGATAATGTTATGATTCGTTGGCCCCCTACCCTTTTTCATTGACACTTACTTACCATCGTATATCAAAGGGGCTTTAACCCTACTATTTGAGTCTCACTTGGGCTCTTTTCTTTTCGTCAATCTTTTTCCCAATTACTGCTTACGTATTTAGCATGACTCATCCACAGTTGTATTACTGATACTTTTTTGATGCCATCACATCTCTTCATAGTGACTCAGCCTTCTTCGCAATTCCATCGCTTTCTATTGCTAACTCACCTTCTTTCCTGACCTACCCTTAATCATTTGACTCGCATATATAAACCCTCGGTATACTGCTGTAGATCCTTATCCTAGACCTCCTACAATCTACCTTGTATCTTGTATTGTCTTCGGTCCCTCAGTCCTCATCCTACTGTTGAGTGGACACTCTTTAGAACCCCTTCGACCCACTGCTAGTCTTGCAGTGTCCCAGAACCTCTGTCAGGGAATACCCTTGCCAGAACCCTTCGATCCCGTTGCTCTGACAGTCCTCAGAACCCTTCAATCCTGTTGCTCTGACAGTCCTCAGAACCCTTCAATCCCGTTGCTCTGACAATCCTCAGAACCCTTCAATCCCATTGCTCTGACAGTCCTCAGAACCCTTCAATCCCATTGCTCTGATGATCCTCAGAACTCTTCGATCCCATTGCTCCGATGGTCCTCAGAACCCTTCGATCCCATTGCTCCGACAGTCCTCAGAACCCTTCGATCCCATCACTCTGATGATTCTCAGAACCCTTCGATCCTGTCTCCTCAATGGTCCTCAAAACTCTTAGATCCCATCTCTTCGATGGTTTCTCAGAACCTCCACCAAGGACACCCCTTGCTGGACTCCCCTGACTCCTGTCAGCTGTATAGCGACAGTAAGCCTTCGAACTTTTTGTAGGTCACGCTCCTACTACGTCAAGCGTAACACGACCCTCTGACTTTTGTCTCTCTTGTAAATTAGTGACAGCTGACTTGAACAAGGGCACATCACATAAGGTGAAGCCAAAGTTGCTTTCCAAACTGTACACCTCCACCACTCTGGAGATTAGTACCTGGATCTCCGCAGGACTGGATTTAACAGTATATTCGAATTTGAACTTGTTTCAAGTTCCTCACATCTCACTTCCCTTTCCTTCCTACAACATTTGACAATCACTCATGCCTACCCACACAATGCAGACCCATTCCCATTCATCTCATGAACAAGAATGAGGAGCAACTACTCAAGCAAACCCACACACTCCCTTCTTTCCTTATAATTCTCCATAAGTCAGATTTCAGAGCTTCTCTAACTGTTACCCAGCTCCTTGTGTTTGCACTCCTCCATTCTGTGCACACATTGAGGAAATCCCTGAGGATGACGAGTTATTGGAGATAGCAGTTCCGGATGACTATCAGATACTGCCACCTCCTCCTCAATTTCCTCCTCAAGGGAATGACTCCAATGATGACAGCTCTGATGACACAGACCCCGACTTGAGATACTGGGACAATGATAATTTCTCTGGTGATCTTCCAGACCCACCAGGTCATGGTCCTCCCAGACCACCTGGCCCACCTGGCCCCAGCAGGAATCGCAGCAATGACCCAGACAATGATAGTAGTGATAATAACAATGACCCTACCAATGTTCTGGCCAATCTGGCCAATGCTATTTGCGGGCTCTCTTAGTCCAACAACTGTCACTCTGAAGACTCCAGCAGTCAGCACACCAAGGTCCATGAACCCAATCAGTTCGATGGTATGGAGCCATGAAAACTCTGGTCCTTCCTGGTCCAATGCAAACTTAACTTTCAGGATCATCCTAGGGCCTTTTGGACTGATCATGCCAAAGTCTCATATGCACAGTCATATCTGAAAGGTATGGCCCTTGACTGGTTTGAACCCGACCTCCTCGACATAAGAGATCCCAACACCCATCTGATCTGGATAGATAGTTATAGGGACTTTGTACTTGAGTTGAAGAAAATTTTTGGCCCACACAACCCAGTTGGAGATGCAGAACACCAATTAGACAATCTGACAATAAAGGATACCCAATGTATTTACAAGTACATGGTGGAATTTAACTGGCTCACTTTTCAAGTCTGGGACTATGGTAGCAGTGCACTTCAGCACCATTTCTACAACAGTCTCCCAGACTGGATCAAGGATGAAGTCTCCCACATTGGCAAGCCCAACACCCTTTCTGACCTCTGATGTCTTGTGCAGTCTATCAATGCATGTTATTGGGAGCACAAGCCCAAAGTCAGTCACCAACAGAAGTCTTTTATCCCTAGAAAATGACCTCCAAAAACAAGCCTTCATCCAACAACAAGTCCAGTGGTAATAAACCCAACAATCATAAGAGCAAGCCTGCCACTATGTCCCCTGCCTTCAACTTCTCCCACATTTCTCTGCCAAAACCTGACCTCTTGTCAAAGCTTGGTAAGAACAATAAGCTGACTGCTTCCAAATGAAAACAATGCTTTGACAACAACCTCTGCATGTTCTGTGGCCAAAGTGGTCATGTCACAAAGGATTGCTTCAAGTCCACTTCTCAGGCATTTAAAGCACATGCCACTTAACCAACTCTGGAAGTTAAACCAGAGGCCTTCACTGAGGCAAAAAAAATAGAGCGCAACCTCCAAAGCTCTGCACAGTCAGATGGTCACATTGACACCATATGTGCACCTAAGAGAGATCTGTCTCAACACATCTGCTCTTTCTAACCCTCAATCACCTATGCCTTCTGTTTCTTTACTCTCTCATGATATCTCTTCTTTTCTAGCACTTGTAAACTCTGGATTCTTCAATTGTTTTATAGATATGTCTTTTGTGAATAAACATAACCTGTTCACCTATACAGTTCAACCTCTTCTCCTCTGTCTATTTGATGGCACCTCAAACTCAACAATTACTCAGGCTCTTGACCTCTCCATTCTTCTTTTCTCTGGTGATATCACTCTGATGATGCTCTATGTCACTCCACTAGATGGCTCCTGTTCCTTAGTTCTAGGACACAACTGGCTTACCCACTTCAATCTGTTGATTGACTGGGTTACAAGCAGTATTTCTTTCTGTTCTACTCAGCAGTCCAGTCTGGCATCCTCAAGCACACCCTCAACACCTAAGGTCTCACCACCTTCAGTCATCCCTTCCATCTCTGATACACCAAGATTCTCTGACTGCAAGGCACCACCAATCATGCTCATCAATGATTTAGTGTTTGCATTGGCTTGTCATCTACAAGGTTCCATCCAATTTAGCCTGCAGCTTTGTCCTAGAGAAGGTGATCTCCAAGCTTCAGTGACCCAACCTTCTGAAGAAATCAATTTCTCCAGAGTTTCTCTGGACAATCATGACTTCTCCAACATGTTTAGTAAGCAGTGAGCTAATACTCTTGCCCCTTACTGAGAACACAATTTGAAGATTGATTTGAAAGAAGGTACCTCACCTCCCCTTGGTACCACCTACTCCCTTTTCCAGTCCGAGTTAAAGTCCCTCTGTACCTTCCTTGATGAACACCTCTTCATCAGTTTTATCCAACCATCTTTCTCCACTCACACAGCTCCGGTCCTCTTCATCTGCAAGAAGAATGGTACCCTCCATCTTTATATTGACTTCAGAGGCCTGAACAAGATTATGAAGAAAGACCCCTACCCACTTCCCTGCATTTCTGACATTTACTTCAAGATTGATCTCTGGCATGTGTACCATCTGGTCTGCATCACTGAGGGTAACGAATGGAAAACAGCCTTCTGTATCCAGTACAGTTCATATGAATGGTTAGTTATACCATTTGGTCTTATGAATGCCCCAGTGGCATTCCAATGATTTGTTAATATTGTCTCTGCTGATCTGCTTGATGTCTGTGTGATTGTCTACCTCAACATTATCCTCATTTTCTCTGAAGACATGTCCTCTTACAAAGAGCATGTTAAGGAAGTTCTACACCATCTCCAAAAGCATGGCCCCTACACCAAACCTGAGAAATGTGAGTTTCATACAGACTCCACTGAGTATATTGATTACCAGATGTCTCCATCCAGACTTATGATGGCTTCAAACAAGATTCAGTTGATTCTCAACTGGCCTGAGCCTCAGAAAGTCAAGGATGTCCAATCATTCTTGGGCTTCACCAATTTCTACAGATGTTTCATTCATAACTACTCCAATATTGTTATTCCCCTTACTCATCTTACCTGCAAAGGAGCTCCCTGGCAATTCACTGATGCCTGCCACTCCATCTTCAACACCCTGAAAACCACCTTTACCTCCACTCCTATCCTCACTCACTGGACCTCTGATGCTCCCATCATTGTCAAGACTGATGCCTCCAACTATGCCATCGCCGGCATTCTTTCCATCAAATGTCTGGATGACAAAGGACGGCTGGTGGCCTACTACTCTTACACAATAACATCTCTGAAGTTGAATTACAATATCCACAATAAGGAGCTTTTGGCAATTCATGAAGTATTCCAATTCTGGCATCATTACCTCAAAGGTTCCAGTACTCCCATTGACATGGTTACTGACCACAAAAATCTAGAGTATTTTGCCATGACTAAACTCCTCACCCAGCGGCAAGCCTGTTGGTCTGAATATTTGTCACAGTTTAACATGATGGTCTGATTCTGCCCTGGCCATCTTGGCAAGAAGCCCAATGCCCTCACTAGACGATGAGACATCTATCCCAAAGAGGGGGATAAAGACTATACTTGTGTGAATCCACACAACTTCTGACCGGTATTTACCCAAGAACAACTCGCTCCATCTCTACAAGCTATCTACCTTACTTATCTAATCCTCCAGGCTAGCACCCTCTTCAACCTTGAAAAGCTCCACAGCAACATCCTCACTGGTCTTCCTTCAGACCTGCTAGCTGCTATTCATCTCTCCCCTTCTGATCCTTCTAACTCTATTCCTTCTCACTGGACCATAGATGCTGATCACTTCCTTCATCTTGATGGTTGTATATATGTCCCCAACATCAATGATCTCCAGCTTTGCATCCTTCAGTTCAAGCACAATCACCCCATCTCTGGCCATTTTGGGCAAAACTGCACCTTGGAACTAATTTGCCATGAATATATCTGGCCAGGCATCCAAACATTTGTCAAGGAGTACATCACTTCTTGTACAGCCTGCACCCATGCAAAGGTTCCTTGCACAAGCCCTATGGTCTTCTCAAACAGCTTTCAATCTTCAAGAAATCATGGAATTCAATCTCCATGGATTTCATTGAGCAACTCCCAGCCTCCTCCAAACATACACCCATCCTAGTCGTAGTTGACCATTTCTCCAAACAATGCATTTTCATTCTGACTGATGACAAAATAACATCTCCAGAGTTGGCCAAGCTTTTCCTCCTCCATGTCTTCTCCAAGCATGGAGTATTCTCCTATATTGTTAAGTGTGGGTCTGTCGGGGACTGGGCAGCAAACTCCGGAGCACCGGAGTTGGTTGGAGGGGGTAGGGACTTTGGCTTCACCTTATGTGGTGTACCCTTGTCCAGTTCCATTGTCCCTAATTTACGAGGGGAGCAGAGTGGAGGTACAGAGTGATCAGAGGTCAGAGGGGAGTCATCAAGACTCAAGCGAGAGAACTTGTTGATGAGCTCAATGATGGAAGAGAGAGCAGAGGATGGAACTAAGTTGATATTCGAACTGAGGGGCTAAGACATATTACAGCGGATTTATATATGGAGGTCAAGTACAAATATAGTAAAGTCAGGGCCAGAGTGATGGAGGAAACTAAGTACCACTGCCGTGCCGGTTAGTCACACAGCTGGAGCTGTGCGCCTTATCCTGAGCACCGCAGTAATGGAATGGAGACTAACTATGAAGAGAACAAAGGGAAATGTAACATAATGTACATGAGCTCAAGAAGTAAAGCAGACATGGAGTAGCAGAGGACATAGGAGTGGAATAGTGGAAGTAATGCACACGGAGGAGTGGAGGGGACTTAGCAAGAATTTGAGATATGACAGTATCCCTCTCTTAGGCCTGAACCTCTGAAGGTCAAAGCGATGGCTAGGTCCGTCTGTGTGGTAAGTGAAAATGTGATGGGGTGGATAAGTGATGCGAGGGTGCACGCAGAGTGGATGGCAAAGCATCATCTAAGCAATTGTGGAGCAGAGTTGAAAATTGCTGATGGGGGCCATATAAGGCGGGGGTTGCGTGCTTCGACTCTCTAACTTTCTTCCCATGTCTTCTACTTCCAACAACATCACCGACATCTGCATGTGGGCCAACATGTGTCTTGCAGAGGACGACAATGACGACAATGAGGTGTTTGAGGTGAAGGTGGCGATGATGTGTGAAGGCGCAGAAGGAAGAGGAGTGCCAATGGGTGGAAGAGGAAGTGCGTAAGTGTCAGGAGGAGGAAGAGTGAGCGCGGCATGAGGCAGAAGAGGCCAAGCATTGCAAACACAAGGAGGAGGAAGCCATGAGGCATCGCATAAAGAAGGTCGTGGCAGAGCAGCATGTGAAGAAGAAGGCATCAGAGGCGACAGACATGGACGTGGGGGTGAGTGCCTCTCCATGGAGAAGGACATAACTAACAACCCAACAGGATGAGCAGACACCACTGGTCGGGCCGCCCAAGCCCCATCAAAAGGGCAAGGGGAAGGAGAAGGCAGCTGAGCTGCAGATCAACCACATGCTACTGGTGCTGCCTGTTACACTCGATGTAGTCAGGGCATGGCCTACAAAAGGTTTGAAGGCTTACTGTTGCTATACAACTGACAGGAGTCAAGGGGGGATCCAATAAGGGGCGTCCTTAGTGGAAGTGCTGGGGGACCGTCAAAGAGACAGGGTCAAAGGGTTTCTAGGGACTGTCAAAGAGACGGGATTGAAGGGTTTCTGAGGACTGTTGAGAAGACGAGATCAAAGGGTTCTGTAAGGGTATTTCTTGACAGAGGTTCTAGGGACACCACAAGACTAGCGGTGGATCAAAGGGGTTCTAAAGAGCATCCACTCAACAGTGGGATGAGGACTGAGGGACCGAAGACAATCCAAGGTACAAGGTAGATTGTAGGAGGTCTAGGATAAGGATCTACAGTGGTGTACCAAGGGTTTATATATGCGAGTCAAATGGTTAAGGGTAGGTCAGGGAAGCAGGTGAGTCAGTGATAGAAAGCGATGGAATTGCGAAGAAGGCTGAGTCACTATAGAGAGATGCAACAGCATCTAAAAAAGTATCAACAACTGCAGATGAGTCACACTAAATACATAAGTGGTAATCAGGAAAAAGGTTAAGAAAAAGAAAAGAGCCCATGTGGGACTCAAACAACGGGGTCTAAGGCCTTTGGTGTACAGTGGTAAGTAAGAGGGAAAAAGGTGTAAGGGGGGGCCAATGAATCGTAACACTGCCACCTCAACATTGAGTGCGTGTTGGTGCCAGGAAGGAAGGCATCATCATGTATGGCATGCATCGGCATCAAGCAGTGATGCAAGCGGCTGACAGATGAAGTCAAAGTCGTGGAAAAGCCAGCACTGAGGAAGCAGAAGGCAGGCCCAGAGGTGATGAGGTTGAAGAAGAAGGTGAGGACAGAAACAAAGGATGAGTGACTCACAGATGGGCCATGAATGGAGCTTGCCAGCATGATGATGGAAGTCACTGAGGCCGTCTGGGACCTGGTGCAGGCTCAGCGTCAAGATACACGGAAGAGAGAAGAGGAGGCAGGCTGGCATGCGAACTGCATGGAAGCCCAACAGCTTCAACTTTATGACACTGTAATCGTCCTCCGGAACCTCGGAAAAGAAGGGCACATGACAGCCCAAAGGTTGGTGCAGTTGCACAAGGTGTTGAGGGCAACACAGGTGGAAATGGAGGATGCGGTGGAGTCAGAGGTCAATGTGGAGGTCCAGATGGAGGAGAATGGGACCAAGGCAGAGAAGAGTGGCGCCAGAGATGGGGCAGACACTGAAGGAGAGGATGTGGAGATGGGCGAGCAGTGAGGCCCTAAGTACATTGTATTTGCAGTTTTTCTTTGTATAATCTTTTCTTTTTTCTAATGTGATTTGATCAATTGAAAATGAGATGAAGTGAAATGGAAAGAGGAAATATAGCAGAGGTTTTGTATGGAGATTTTGTTGGAACTACTAAATGAAGGAAACTGAGACAGAGAGAAATCTATGTAAGTGGAAAAAAACGGACTCAAGATATATGGGGACCAGGCTTATCTGAATACTGGAGATGAAACTCTGCGACAAGTTCTGAGGCATGATCTAATTCCATTGTGAGTAATCAGAAGGTTTCTTCATCGGTACCTTCATAGCTGGACCAACAGACTAGGTAGAGTATCTTGCAAGTATTTTGTCGACAGTCTATCTTGGAGTCAAGGATCTCAGAGATCTCATACTCAGGTTTGTCGTCTACCTCAACTGGGGGAGACGGAGGTTGAATGCAATTGGGGATACTATTGGGGACCAAAGGTTCAAGTTGCAAGATGTGGAAGACCAGGTGATCGGACTTCATAGAGTTGGGAAGGTGGAGCATAAAGGAGACGGAGCCAGCTTGCATGATTATCGGATACAGACCTAAATTCTTCTCGAAGAGCTTTTTAGATGGACGAGTTGAATTAAAATACTTTGCTTTAATGAAAACCAGATCTCCAACTTTAAAGTCAGAGGCCAGAGATCATTTCGCATCAGCGGGTCCTTGGTATTGCTTCTGTGCTGTGGCTATTTCTTCACAGAGGAATTCTTGAAGGGAGTTGAGGTTAACCGAGTATTCTCTGGTGTGGGCAGAGGTGAGATCGCATTTAAGGTATATGGAGATATTGGGGTGGTAACCCTTGTTAGCAAAGAATGGGGAGATGCCAGTAGTTGCATTCGGAGCATTGTTGTAGGCGAACTCTGTGAGGGGCAGGAGTTCAGCCCAGTTGTCCTGCTGATAGTTGCAATAAACACAAAGGACTGTTCCAGTGTCTGGTTCATCCACTCAGTCTGTCCATCACCCTCAGGGTGATACTCAGAGGTAAAGTGAAGGTGAATATCAAGCGCTTTGCCAAGAGAATGAAAGAAATGAGATATGAACTCGGAACCTTGGTCAGAGGTGATATGGAATAGCACTCCGTGCTTCGAGAACACATGGAGTAAGAATAGCTTGGCCAACTCCAGGGAAGTCATCTTGTCGTCTGTTGGGATGAAGATGCATTGTTTGGATAGGTGATCCATGACAACGAGGATGGCAGTGTGACCAGAGGAGCCTGGGAGTTGCTCAATGAAATCCATAGATATGAAATTCCATGGCTTCTCGGGGATCGGAAGCTGTTTAAGAAGCCCATAGGGCTTGTGCCTCAGAACTTTCGCGTGAGCGCAGGCTGTACAAGAGGATACATACTCTTTGACAAAGTTATGGATGCCTGGCCAGGTGTATTCACAGTGAATTAGTTCCAGAGTGCAGTTTTGACCGAAATGACCAGAGAGGGGATGATCATGCTTGAAGTGGAGAACATGGAGATGGAGGTTGTCAATGTTGGGCACATACATGCAGCCATCGAGACAGAGGTAACCATCTGCATCTACAGTCCAGCGGGAAGCAAAGGGAGTGTTGGATACGGGGTCGGAAGAAGGGTCAGGAGATCTGGTCATATGGATTATGGCAAGAGGGTTGGATGGGAGGGCAGAGAGAATATCACTGTGGAGTTTCTCAAGGTTAAAGAGCATACTTGCACCAAGGATGGGAAATGCAAGGTATGTAGCTCATAGGGATGCAGCAAGTTGCTCTTGGGTGAAAATGGGGCAGAAATTGTGGAAATTGACTTGAGTGTAGTCCTTATCCCCCTCTTTGGGGTAGACATCCCAGCATCTAGTGAGGGCATCAGGTTTAGCGCCAAGTCAGCCAGGGCAGAAACGGACGATCATGTTGAATTGGGAGAGAGACTCCGACCAGTGGGCTTGCTGGCAGGTCAGGAGTTTAGTGGTGGTGAAGTACTTGAGGTTTTTATGGTCAGTAACCACATCAACTGGAGTCGCAGAGCCTTTGAGGTAATGCCACCAGGTGTGGAATGCTTCATGAATAGCTAACAACTCCTTGTTGTGGGTGTTGTAGTTGAGCTCTGGGGAGGTCAACATCCGAGAGTAGTAGGCAATGGAGCAGACTTTCACATCAGGGCACTTCATGGAAAGAATACCTGTGATAGTGTACTCAGAGGCATCAGTTTCTACAATAATCGGAGCATCAGGAGCCCAAAGCACAAGAATAGGAGTGGAAGTGAAAGTGGCTTTCAGCACCTGGAAAGCGGAGTGGCAGGCATCTGTGAATTGCCAAGGGACACCCTTACAGGTGAGGTAGGTAAGTGGAATGACAATTTCAGAGTAATTGTGAATAAACTGTCTATAGAAATTAGCAAATCCAAGGAAGGATTGAACGTCCTTGACCTTCCAAGGTTCAGGCCAGTTGAGGATCAACTGGACCTTATCCGGGGATATGGTGAGGCCAGATGGAGACATCCAATAACCTAGGTATTTTGTGGAGTCCATATGGAATTTGCACTTCTTGGGTTTTGTATAAAGACCATGTTTGCGGAGACAGTGGAGAACTTCCTTAATATGCTCCTTATGGGGGCCATGTTTTCAGAGAAGATGTGAATGTCATCGAGGTACACAATGACGCTAACGTCCAAAAGATCAGCAAAGACAGTGTTAATACATAAGACCAAATGGCATGACAAGCCATTCATAGGAGCCATACCATGTGCAGAAGGCAGTCTTCCATTCATCACCCTCAGCTATGTGGACTAGGTGGTATGCATGCCAGAGGTCAATTTTGGAGTATACCTTGGCACGGCTTGGGGCATCGAGGAGGTCGGAAATGTGGGGAAGTGGGTAGTAGTCTTTCTTGGTGATCTTGTTGAGTCCCCAAAAGTCGACACAAAGATGGAGGGAACCATCCTTCTTGCGAACAAAGAGGACTGGAGTGGCATGTGCAGAGGAAATGGATCGAATAAATTCTATGGAGAGATGCTCATCTAGAAAGGCATGGAGAGACTCAAGTTTGAAAGGAGAGAGAGAATAGGTGGTGCCAAGCAGAGGAGAGGTACCTTCTTTGAGATTGATCTTGAGATTGTGTTTGCAGTGAGGAGGCAGAGTATCTGCTTGTCATTTGCTAAACATGTCGGAGAACTCATGGTATTCCAATGGAACACCAGAGAAATTAATCTGTTTGGGAGGTTCAGTAGCTGCAGTGCAGAGATCACCTTCTCTTGGTCGGATGTGCATGCTGAACTGCACAGAACCTTGTAGATGACAGGCCAGTGCAAATGTGGAAGCATTGATGAGAGCGATGGATGGAGCCTTGTGGTCGGAGAAATGTGGCAGATCTGGGGAGGGGACAACTGGAGGTGGAGATGCCTTAGGAGTCGTGGGCAAGCTCGGAAGTGTGGGACTGGGCTGCGGAGTAGAATGGAAAAAAATACTGCTTGTGACCCAGTCAATCAACGGATTGTAGTGGGTAAGCCAGTTGTGTCCAAGGACCAAAGCACAGGAGCCATCCAGCGGGATGACATAGAACGTTGTCGGGGTGATATCACCAGTTTCAAAGAGGATGGAGAGATTGATAGCTTGAGTAATGGTGTTATGCTTGACATAGTCAGGGCATGGCCTACAAAAGATTCGAGAGCTTACTGTCACTGTACAGCTGACAGGAGTTGAGGGAGTCCAGCAAGGGGCGTCCTTGGTGGGGTTCTGAGGGCTTGTCAGAAGGACAAGGTCTAAGGATTCTGGGGACCGTCAAGGAGATGGGATCGAAGGGTTCTGACAAGGGTATTCCTTGGCAGAGATTCTGGGGATACCGCAGGACTAGCAGTGAATCAAAGGGGTTCTGAGGAGCGTCCACTCAACAGTAGGACGAGGACTAAGGGACCAAAAACAATCCATAGTACAAGGTAGATTGTAGAAGGTCTAGAATGAGGGCCTACAGCGATGTACTGAGGGTTTATATACATGGGTCAAATGGTTAAGGGTAGGTCAAGGAAGAAGATGAGTCAGTGATAGAAAGCAATGAAATCGCAAAGAAGGCTGAGTCACTATGGAACAATGCGATGGCATCAGAAAAGTATCAATAATACAGCTGCAGATAAGTCACACTAAATATGTAAGCGGTAATCTGGAAAAAGGTTGAGGAAAAGAAAAGAGCCCATGCAGGACTCGAACAGTGGGGCCTGAGGCCCTTTGTATACAGTGGTAAGCGAGAGAAAAAGGGTAAGGGGGCCAACAAGTCGTAACATTACCCCCGTCATATGGGTGAGACCATGACAAAACTCTAATAATCGCCATTGTGAGAACCGGTCTCATTGTCATCAGCCTTGGCACTGACAAAGAATTCGTAGTCATCCACTGCCAGTGGAGAAGGAGGGGGGTGGGGGCCCTATAAGGAATATGGATGGGGGAACAACATCCTAAGGGGTTGGGATGTCCTTGGCATGAGGAAGAGGACCTCGAGGAATGGGGGGACTGCTGGGTAGAGAAGTCCGAAGAGGAGGACACGAAGGTCCAGGGGGTGTGGGGACGCATAGGGCAGGACCACTGAGGATGACTGGGGGATGCTCGGTGGCAGATAGGGCATTGATAGAATGGGCATTGGAGACAATGATGTCCAAGGCGTCGGCATTGGTAGCAGGCCTCGTGATAACGAGGGTGGTTTGAGGGAATAGATCAGAGGTGATCATGCCTGGTCCAGTAGTCATCAACTCATTCTAGGATGATGACCTTGTGCGTGGTGAGGGGTTCAGAGGATGTGGAGGAAGTGGGGATATGGGGGGTGCCAGTATTGGCACGTTCTTGGAGATATTGATCAATGTCGATGACGAAGCTAGTCACATCCAACTGATACATTAGTTGGATGAGGTCGTGCTCCAGGGATTGATAGAGGCAACGGATGTGGAAGTTTGCCAGCGCTTGGGCAGCGGAGGTGGTGGGAGTGGCAGTGGAGATGGCGATTCGGGAATTGGTGAGGAAAAGCTGGTACATGAGTGCAAAAGGGGAGTGGGGTTCCATGTGGGCATCAAGGGTCATGGCGAGACTAGAGTCTCAGAGTTCAGAGATGATGGAGTTGGCAATTTCCTGGTCAAGGGGAATAGGGTGGTTCGGTATGGTAGTGGGTGGAATGGTCAAGGGGAGATGGGCGGGGTGGTTGGAGATTCATTGGGCCAGGGGAATGGGGGTGGAAAAGGGGATAAGAGATTCAGGGTGGGTCCAGCTGAAGCCGGGCCAGGCAGATGAGATCCCTTTGGCATCATTGCAAAGGCATTGGATCAGGGAAGGGAAAGGGATGGGGATAGATAGGTCATTGACTTCAAGGGGGTTGTTTTCAGGGAGGGTCGAGGACCAGCCAGATTCTGCGATGTTGGAAGGGACATTGCTGGGTGCAGGAGAGGGTGATGGACATGACTGAGAGAGGTGTCATTTGGATGGAGATGGGGGAAATCGAGTGACGATGTTTATAGTCGTTAAGGGGTGATGGAGTTCTGTAGGTTCCTTTTGGGTTCCCAGGAATCTTCTTCGGCAGAGTATCCTTTCCATCAGATCAGGAAGGAACAGGAGAATGAAGGTCCATGGTGGCATATGATTTTCTCGATTTTGTATTCTTCCTGTCCATCAATAAGGTCAGGTGGGGGAGAGGGATAGTTTGGCCCATGTATGGGGTTCTCGCGATAGGGTGAAAGGAGGGAAGCGTGGAACACAGGGTGGATCTTCCATAATCATGGAAGGCAGAGTTCATAGGTGATGGGAGATAGGACCTTGACAATGGTAAAGGGTCCTTCTCGTTTCAGTGCAAATTTGGGGTTAACAACGGAGCGTTTCAGGTTCCTGGCTTTGAGCCAGATTTTGGATCCTTTGGTGAAAGGGAAGAAAGAGTGGTGATTTCGTGAGGCCATGACTTGGCGAGCGAGTTCGTGGGCAGCAAGGGCTTCATTATGAGTGGCAGTGAGGGATTTAAGGCAATCAGTGATGGCTGGGATGTGGAAGTCAGAGATGACCAAGGGGAGGGCATGGGGTTCATATCCCATCATGAGATAGAACAGAGTCTGTCTGGTGACAGAGTGGGGGCGGTGGTTGTGAGCAAATTCTGCATGTGAAATGAGGTCAGGCCACAAGGAGGGGTTGTTTCCACAGAAGATCTGAAGATATGTTTCAATCTCTTGGTTGACACATTTGGTTTCTCCATCTGTTTGGGGATGGTAGGCTGTGGAGAGGGCAAGGGAATAGTTGAGAACGTGTCCCAACTCTTTGGAAAAGGCAGAGGCGAATTGTGGGCCTTGATCAGAGATGATTCAATCATAAAGACCGAAGCGGAGGAATACTTTGTGGAAGAAAAGGGAGGCGACTCCTTTGGCGGTGATGGTTTTCTTCGTTGGGCATAAAATTACCCCCTTAGTAAGGCCATGGTCGACCACGACCAAAAAAGTATCAAAGCCAGCAAAGATAGGGTGATCGGTGATGAGATCGCATGAGATCTGCTGGAAAGGGCGGGTGCAAGAGGATCGGATGGGGGTGAGGGGGGGTACTGTGGGGTGGGTGTTAGCCTTGTTCTGTTGACACAAGGCACAACCTTTGACATATTTTCGTACATATTGGGCAAGTCTGGGCCATTAAAACTTGGCTGTGACGAGCTGGCGGGTTCTGAGATAACCAGAGTGACCAGCGATCTCGTGGTTGTGGCATCAATGGAGAATCAAGTGGTGTAAAGAGTTGTCAGGAGGAATATAGACACATCCCTGGAAGGTGAGGATGCCGTCTTTGTACTGCCAGTCAAAGAGGCGAGAGTGGAAGGCAGGGGGAATGGTTCCATCAAGGGATTGGAGGGCCTTGAGGATGAAGGGATCAGTCTCAGAATGAGACAAGATATGCTCTTTGAGCATGGCGTCAACAACATTGATGAACAGGGAGGGGGGAAGAAGGGTGACTCCTTTGTTATCGGCATCATCTGAGGGGAGGAGATCTGGGTGGCGGGAGAGGGCATCGGGGCTGGCAAGGAGTTTGCTGGGAACATGGATCATGGTGAGATCAAAGTCAGCAAGGTCAAGGAGCCATCAGGCTTGATGGCGGTTGAGATTCTGTGCTGACTGGAAATAGGTCAGGTTCTTGTGATTGGTGAATACCTGGACCGGGTGGGAACTGTCATGGAGGTAATGGCACCAGGTTTTCAGGGCTCGCATGATGGCAAGGAGTTCTTGATTGTAAATATCATAGTTTTGTTCTGCTGGGGAGAACGACTGAGAGAGGTAGGAGCAGGGATGCCAATCTCCATTGGTGTCGGTTTGGAGGAGGATTGCACTGGAGGTGAATTTCGAGGCATTGGTAGTGATAGCAAATGGGGCAGAGAGGTTGGGGAGTTGAAGGACTGGGTGGGTGAGGAAGAGCTCTTTGAGACGTTCAAAGGACTTCTGGCATTTGGGGGATCAGACCCAGGGACTGGTTTTCTTTGTAAGATTAATGAGGGGACAGGCAACGGAGGAGTAATCGGGAACGAAGCAGTGGTAGAAGTTGGCAAAGCCAAGGAAGGAGCGAACATTGTGGAGTTTCTCAGGAGTAGGCCAGGACACAATCCCATCCAACTTGACAGGGTCCATGGTGAGTTGTCTGGGTTTAACACTCATTCCAAGGTATTTGACTTCCTTGGCAGCAAAATTGCACTTCTCGAGTTTGAGATGAAGGTCGAGTTCCTTCATTCATTGGAGGACATGCTTGGTTCGTTTATAGTGCATCTTTTTGTTGGGGGAGTAGATGAGGAGGTCATCCATGTAGATGATGAGCCATCCTTCGGCGATCATATCGTGGAAGGAGTCATTCATGAATTGTTGGAATGTGGCGGGAGAATTGGTCAGACCGAAAAACATTACGGTTGGTTCAAAGAGGCCTTTATGGGTGATAAAGGCAGCTTTCCATTGATGTCTGTCTTTGATTCGGACATTGTTGTAGCCCCATTGGATATCGAACTTCGTGAAGACTTTGGCATCACGGAGTTTGTCAATGAGGTCGGAGACTAGGGGGAGGGGATAGGCATCATGAACAGTATGTTCATTAAGGTATCTGTAGTCTTGGCAGGGGCGGAGTCTGCCGTCCTTCTTTTTAATGAAGAAGAAGGGAGATGCTTGGGGGGAGTTCGAGGGTTGAATCTTATCCGAGGCAAGATTTTTGTCAAGGAAGGCCTCCATGGCCTTTTGTTCATCTGGGGAGAGGGGGTAGAGTTTCCCAACCTTCGGAGTGAAGAATTTGTTGAGGTTGATCTCATGATCATAGGGTCGGAATGGAGGTACATGTTCCATGGCTTCTTTCGAGAAGACGGAAGCAAATTTGGTGTATTCGGGGGGAAGGGTGACCTTGGGCTTGGCTTTCTCCACAGCCATAGCGAGTTTAGTGGAGTTCGTGAGTTTGGCAATGAGGGGGTCACCCTTAGGGATAAAGTGGTAACCGCAACAGATGATCCTATTGATTGTGTAGTTGTTATGGGCTCGTCGGAGGTACTGAGGTGTCGTCTCATAGTTGAGATAGTCATAGAGTCGTCCATCGTAGATGGAGTCTACTTGGACGTGGCAGGGAGGTCGGGGAGAGGATTTGTACTGCTGGAATTGGGCCTCATGCCAATTGAGGTTGGCCTTGTGTAACGAGTAGAGTTCTTTGAACTGGTCTGTGGACTTGTCGATGGAGAGGATTTGCCCGAACCAGTCGATGGTGGGGTTGACAGCTTTCAACCAGGGAAGACCTAAGATAAGGTTCTGTCGTCCACAGTCCATGACATAGAAAAGGACCTTGTGGGCGAGCCCTTCGATGTGGATGAAGAGTTCAGTAGTGAAACGAACTCCTCCTTTGTCAGTGGGTCCCTGGTTGAGATTGGTGACGTTGAGGGGGAAGGGGAGTTGGGTGGTAGGGAGTTTGTTTTTGCGAACAAAGCCCCAGTCTATGCAGGAAATATTGGTGCCACTATTGATGAGGGTGTGGGTGTCGACAACTTGCAACATGTGGGAGGGAACAATGACTTCAACGGGGATTTGCATTGTTCCAGGCATGGTAGTTACTTTTACACGTTGTACAGTAGGAGAGCCTTGCATCATGGGAGGTCTCCAATCTAAAAATCCTTTTCAGGGAGAGAGAATTTGATGTGACGAACAGTGAGATTGTTATCATCATCACAGGATTGGAGTCTGAGGAGGTCATCATCGACCTGTTCGACTCGTTTGACTGAAGTCCTACAAGGTTCTTTGGGGTACTTGACACAAGCATTGGCCCTGTGACCCTTCTGCCTGCATTGAAGGCAGCATCCTTCTTTGAAGCATCGCTCCCGCTCTTCAGGAGTTAGCTTGGGGGGTCATGGTGTGGAGATGACATCGACATCCATGGCGTCAGGATCGCGAGCCTTGGACATGGTAGAGGTGGGGGTGTGGTAGGGGCAATAGGGATGGGTAACAGGGGTGCAGTGTTGATTGACAATGGTCTGGGTGCGGTTGTTCTGAACTTGGAAGTGAATGGCCTTGGAGTACCAGTCGTCAACTGTGGTGGGAATGGTATCCATGGAGAAGATTTGGCGGAAAAGGGGAGGGGGAATGGCAGCGGCGAAGTAGTTGATCAGAATGTTCTGATTGGAAATGCCTGATAAGGCGACATTGTTGCAGAACTTGGCGATGAACTTTGTGAGTTCTGGGCCATATGATCCAGCTTTCTTGGATATAAGGCATTCTGAGTGAAGCCAGTTGATGGCTTGGTTCTTTGTGTCCTGGTGCTTGAAGGCAGCCTTAAACTTGGTGATGAAGTCGGTGAATTTGCCAAACGTCTGGTTGGTGATGGCATCTCAGTGGAAGGTAGTGGCCCATGTGGCGGCTGAGTCCTTCTTCTTGTACAAGAGGGCATAGGCGATCTTCTTGTCATCATTGTTGTAGACAGCCTTGTTGACAAGAAGGTAGGTTTGGATCGAGAAGAGCCAGGGTATGGCTTTGGCGTAAGAGCCATCAAAGGCATCAGGGGCTCCGAGGCGGAGTTCTGTGGGTTTGAAGGTCATGGTGATCTGAGGGGGGTGGGGTGGGGGCAAGGAAAATGTTGGTTGGTGATGGACTGGGGTTGGGGATGGGGGAGTGGGAACTCTGGGGATGCTAAGCACTGCAGAGAGTCGGTGGGCAAGTTCTAAGTCCTCGGGTTGTTGAGGGATGACGATGTCTTCGTCAGTGTCGATGGATTCAGTGGGGAATTCATCTGATTCAGACGAGTCAATGGGGTCCCTTCACGACGCTGGATCAGGATAGGGTCTAGGGTTTCTGGGGTATTGGTATGAAATGGTGGCTTATTCAAAGATAGCCTTTTCTCGGAGAGATCCTAGACCTTTTGTTATGCTCGATGTAGTCAGGGCATGGCCTACAAAAGATTCAAGGGCTTACTGTCGCTGTACAGCTGACAGGAGTCAAGAGAGTCCAGCAAGGGGTGTCCTTGGTGGGGTTCTGAGGGCTCATCAGAAGAATGAGGTCTAAGGGTTCTGGGGACCGTCGAGGAGACAGGATTGAAGGGTTTTATGAGGACCGTCGAGGAGATGGGATCGAAGGGTTCTGACAAGGGTATTCCTTGGCAGAGATTCTGGGGACACCGCAGAACTAGCAGTGGATCAAAGGGGTTCTGAGGAGCGTCCACTCAATAGTAGGACGAGGATTGAGGGACCGAAGACAATCCACGGTACAAGGTAGATTGTAGGAGGTTTAGGATGAGGGCCTACAGTGATGTACTGAGGGTTTATATATATGGGTCAAATGGTTAAGGGTAGGTCAAGAAAGAAGGTGAGTCAGTGATAGAAAGCGATGGAATCGCAAAGAAGTCTGAGTCACTATGGAACAATGTGATGGCATCGGAAAAGTATCAGTAATACAGCTGCAGATGAGTCATGCTAAATATGTAAGCGGTAATCTGAGAGAAGGTTGAGGAAAAGAAAAGAGCCCATGCGGGACTCGAGCAGTGGGGCCTGAGGCCCTTGGTATACAATGGTAAGTGAGAGAAAAAGGGTAAGGGGGCCAATGAATCATAACAGATGGTGGAATTTGATATGCCATCAAAGAGACGGAGAATAAGTGGAGGGACAGTGTAGTTGGAAAGGTTGTTCTTATTCACAAAAGTGGTGTCTATGAAACAGTTGGAGGAGCCAGAGTCTACTAACGTGGGAAAAGGACGGAGATTATATGATACAAGAGAGATGGAGGGCATAAGGGATTGGGGATCTGAGAGAGTGGATGCATTGAGACGGAGCTCCTTGATTGCACATTTGGAGTCAATGCAACCATCCGGCTGTGCAGAGCCATGGAGGTCACACTCTATTTTTTTGCCTTGGAGGAGGCTTCTGATTTAGCTTCTGGAGTTGTCTTGGCAGTGCATGCTTTGAATGCCTTTGAAGTTGACCACAGGCAATCCTTAGCTATGTGGCCACCTTGATCACAGAACATGCAGAGTTTATTGTCAAAGTAGCGTTTGCATTCAGCAGCAGTCAGCTTGCCATCTTTGCCAAGCTTCGAAGAGAGGTCAGGCTTAGGAGAAGAATTGGAGGTACCAGAGGTACCAGGAGCAGGGGAAGTGGTGGTGGATTTGCCCTTGGAGCTGTTGCTCTTTGAGCCGCTGGATTTATTGTCAGACTTGATATCAGATTTGGCATCGGAGGATTTGTTACTGGATGGCTTTTGCTGATGGTTAATCTCAGACTTACGCTCCCAGTAATGTGCATCGATTGATTGTGCAAGATGACGGAGTGTGGCGAGCATTGTGGGCTTGCCGACATGGGAGATTTCGTCCTTGATCCTGTCTGGGGGCCATTGTAGAAATGGTGATGAAGAGCACCTTCTCCGTAGCTGCAGACTTGCGAAGCGATCCTATTGAACTCCACAATGTACTTGTTGATACACTATGTGTCCTTCATTGCGAGGTTGTCGAGCTGGTGCTCAGCATCTCTGATGGAGTCATGAGGACTGAAATTGGTCTGCAACTCAAGCACAAAGTCCCTGTAATGATCCATCCAGTGAGGATGGAGTTGAGGGTCTTCCGCATTGAGGAGGTTGGGTTCAAACCATTCTAGGATCATGCCCTTAAGGTAAGACTGCACAAATGTGACTTTGGCGTGGTCCGTCCTAAAGGCTCTAGGCCAGTCTTGAAAGTTCAGCTTGCACTGAACCAGGAATGTACGGAGTTTCTGAGGCTCTGTGCTGTCAAACTGGTCAGGCTCGCAAACCTTGGTCCACTGGCTTCTGGACTCAGTGGGACAGCGATTGGCACGCAACAGTCCACGGATGGCGTCAGCCAAATTGGTGAGTATGTCCTATGGGACTGGAACATTTTTGTCTCCATCTTTGTCACTGTCGTGTCTGTCGCCAGGGTCAGGGTCATTGCCGGGTCCTGGGGGACCACTGGTGGGATAGTCATTGTCATTGTCATCTGGCAGGTTGAGTTCATCCAGGTTAAACCCGTTGGAATGATCTGAAGGTTCATTGTCATATGGAGGAGGATGACAGTGCCATGGTGTGTTGAACCCACCAGGTAGGGGCAGTTCAGTGCAGGAGCTGTCTGTTTCTTCACCTTTGTCGACTTCTTTGATGCGAGTGCCTGGGGTTGGAGACCTTAGTTGACGTGGTGCCTGTGATGTGAAAGCGAAAGTTCAACAGATGGAGAAACTGCGGAACTCGTCGATGACAGCTGGTTCACAACATGAGCTGGCAAAAAATGATAATGGGGGAGCAGCCAAAGTGCACTTGTTGTCAGAGGCCTGGTGCATTTGTGATTGGGATCATGTTTGCATGATATGTGTGGCCATGGGTGATTGTCAATTGTTAGAGGGAAGGGATGAGAACTCAGACAAGCGTGAGTTCGAATATACTGTTAAGTGCAGGTCCGTTGAGGACTGGGCAGTGAACTCCGGAGTGCCGGAGTTGGTCAGAGGGTGTAGGGACTTTGGCTTCACCTTATGTGATGTGCCCTTGTCCAGTTCCATTGTCCCTAATTTATGAGGGAAGTGGAGTGGAGGTACAGAGTGACCAGAGGTCAGAGGGGAGTCGTCAAGACTCAAGCAAGAGAACTCATTGATGAGCTCAATGATGGAAGAAAGAGCAGAGGATGGAACTAAGTTGATATTCGAACTGAGGGGTTAAGACATATTACAGCGGGTTTATATATAGAGGTCAAAGTCTGAATATAGTAAAGTCAGGGTCAGAGCGATGGAGAAAACTAAGTACCACTGCTGTGCCGGTCAGTTGTACAGCCGGAGCTATGCGCCTTACCCTGAGCACCACAGTGATGGAATGGAGACTAACTATGAAAAGAACAAAGGGAAACGTAACATAATGTATATGAGCTCAAGAAGTAAAGCAGACATGGAGTAGCAGAGGACATAGGAGTGGAATAGTGGAAGTAATGCACATGGAGGAGTGGAGGGGACTTAGTGAGAATTTGGGATATGACACATATCACCTCTGATCAAGGCTCCAAATTTGTCTCCCACTTCTTCTGATCTCTAGGCAAAGCACTTGATATCAAGCTCCACTTCACTTCTGGATATCATCCAGAAGGTGACGGACAGACTGAGTGAATGAACCAGACCTTGGAACAATACCTTTGGATTTATTGCAACTACCAACAAGACAACTGGTCTGAACTCCTGCCTCTCATGGAGTTCACCTATAACAATGCTCTGAACACTTCCAACAGTGTCTCTCGCTTCTTTGCCAACAAGGGTTATCATCCAAACATTTCCATCCACCCTGAACATGATTTGATGTCAGCTCACATCAGAGAATATTTGGTAGATCTTGATTCCCTCCATCAATTCCTATGTAAAGAGATAGCTGCAGCCCAACAGCAATATCAAGGATTGGCTGATGCCAAGCAGACTTCTCCTCCAAACTTCAAAGTCGGAGATCAGATTCTCATTAAGGCTAAGTACTTCAATTCTACTTGACCATCCAAAAAACTCACCAAGAAGAATCTAGGTCTGTATCCTATCACCACCCAAGCCAGTTCCCTCTCATTTACCCTATGACTACCCAACTCTATGAAGGCCATATCCAGTCTTCCATGTCTCACAGCTAGAACCTGCAGTTCCAAACACCATTTCAAATCATGTTCAACTTCCACCACCTCCAGTAGAAGTTGATGGCAAATCCAAGTACGAGATCACTGAGATCCTCAACTCCAAAATTGAATGCAGGCAAAAGAATTGCAAAATCCTATATCTAGTCAATTGGTATGGCTATGAAGGTATCAATGAAGAAACTTCCTGGTTGTTAGCAACAGAACTCAATCATGCATTGGAACTCATCTCTGACTTCCATTCTTGATATCCAGATAAACCCAGTCCTCATATCCCTTGATCCATTTTTTGTTACTTAGATTTCTTCTAACTCATAGACTTTTCTGACACTACTGTGATATGTTTTCTTTTATACTCACTCTGATCTCTGTTTCTTTAAAAACTTACATTTATAAAAGAAAAAGAAAAAGAGTCAAAAATGCTACTTGTACATTACATAAGGATAGTGGTATAATCTACTATTCTTCCATTTCTATGTTCTTCTCTCCTTTTCCATCTACATTGGCTTTCACACTGTTTTCCTCCATCTCTGTCTCTTTCTCTTTCTCCTTCTCTTTTTCCTTATTCTTCCCAGCTGCCTTCACTGCTTCCTCCACCAGCAACCTTAGCTCCTCTGGCTCCAGTGTCCCCACCTCTGACCTACTGGCATCCCACTTCCAGTCTTTCTGCTCCCACCACTCCTGGTCCTCCTACTTCCACTGCTCCAGCTGGGTGGCAATCAGCTCCTGCTGGCTTGCGACCAGAAGGGCAATTGCCTCCTTGATCTCATGGAGGGCCGCATTTTGGTCAGCAAGCCTCTGGGACTGCTGCTAGGTTGCTGATGCAAGCTTCAAGATGAAGTCTCACTGCCCCAAAGAGCTGGTGACTGGACTCACCTCCATGTCTGTTCTTGTTTTCTTCCTCAGTGGCACCCCCATGTACTCTCTCTTCCTCTTCAGCACCAGCATCTCCACCACCTCCTCATCATTGTCATTGTCATTGTTATCTCTGGCAGAGTCAGCCCGGGGCATTCACAACATATCTTGATTGCAGCACACATCACACAGGACATTGCCTTCTTCCCCAGCACCAGCATGCACTGAGTGTTCAACTGGATGCACCTCTTGCAGGTGTCCTCTGGCTGCTCAACCTTCTTGTCCACCACCCTTGCCTTTCCCTTGCCCTTTGGACAGGGCTTGGGTCAGGCTGGTACCTGCCCCTGCTCTGTGTCAGCCTATCTCTGAACTATGGTGATAGTTACTTACCTCTGGTGCCTGAAAACATTGCTATGCTGCAATCTTCTTGGCCCTCCTCTTGGCTTCTGTTATGATTTGTTGGGCCCCTTTTTTATTTTCCCTACATTTACTCATTACATGTATTAAAGAATCTTGATCCTCACTGTTTGAGCCCTGCTTGGGTTCCTTTCTTTTTTCATTGCTTTCTCATTCCCACTTACCTATTTAGCGTGACTCATCTGCAGTTGTATTACCAACCTTTATCTAAAGCCATCACATCTACTCCATAGTGACTCAGCTTCTTCATGATTCCATTGCTTTCTATTGCTGACTCACCTTCTTCCTTTACCTACCCTTAACAATTTGGCTTGCATATATAAATCCTCAATACTCAGGTATATTCTCTATCTTAGACCTCCTGCAATTTACCTAGTATCTTGGAGTTGCTCTTGGATCCCCCAGTCCTCATTCTACTGTTGAGTGGACACTCCCTTCGAACCCTCAATCCATTGCTAGTTCTGCCATGTCCTTAGACCCATTGAACCCTCAGTCCTCAATGGCCCCCAGAATCTCTGCCAAGGAAGACCCTTGAGTGGATCTCCTTTGATCCGACGTTAGTCTTATGCTGGCCTTAGCCTCCCTATCAAGAAACCCCCTCATCAGACTTCCTTATCCTGTCTGCTGTATAGTGACAGTAAGCTCTCGAACCTCCGCAGGTTTACGCTTTATAACATTAAGCATAACAAAAGATCTAAGATCTCCCTTGATCGGCTATCATTGTATAAGCCTCCACCATTGCCCATCAATGCCCCAGAAACCCTAGACCCTATTCCAACCTCATGTCAAGAAGAGAAACCCTTGACTCATTGGACACTGACAAACCCTCTTTGAAGAATCCCATTGACACCAACAAAGACCTCATCATCCCTCAACAACCTGAGGATCTAGAACTTGCCCATCAACTCTCTGCAGCACTTAGTATCCCCAGAGTACCCATTCCACCATCCCCAACCCCAGTCAATTGCCAACTGGCATTTACACTGCCCCCACTCCAACCCAGGTCACCATGATGATCAAATCCACTAAACTTCATCTCAGAGCCTCCAATGCCTTTGATGGCTCTTACGCTGATGCCATGTCCTGGCTATCTACTGTCCAAATCTACCTCATCATAAACAAGGCCATTTACAATGACAACAACAAGAAAATTGCCTATGCCCTGTTCTACATGAAAAAGGACTCAGCTGCCATCTGGGCCTCTACCTTCTGAAAGGAGATCATCACCACTCAGACCTTCAGAAAATTCAATGACTTCCTTGTCAAATTCAAGAGTGCTTTTGAGTACCAAGACACCAAGAACCAAGCCACCAACTGCCTTCACTTTGAACACCTCATCCCCAAGAAAAATGGATCTTATGGTCCCAAACTCTCTTGGCACATTGCCAAGTTCAGAAACAATGTTGCCCTCTCCGGCATTACCAATTAGAATATCCTGATCAACTACTTTGCCACTGGCATTCCCCCTTCCCTCTCCCACTGCATCCTTTCCATGGATATGATCTCCACCAAAGTTGATGAGTGGTACTCAAAAGCTGTTCACTTCCAAGTCCAGAACAACCATGCTCAAACCATCATCAACCAACACCACACCCATTCCACTCCCACCAACCAGTCCTAACAGACCCCCACCACCACCACCTCCTTCCAGAAAACCTGCAACCCTGACATCATGAATGTTGATGCAGTCAATGTCCCCAGACCCCTCAAACTAACTCCCAAAGAGCAGGAGCAATGTTTCAAAGAGGGACATTGCTTACAATGCAGGCAAAAAGGCCACCAGGCCAATGCTTGTGTCAAATTCTCCAAGGAACCTCATAAGACTTTGATCAAACAAGTTGAACAGGTTGATGACAACCTTCTCAAACTCCAAACCTGTGACGACAATGACCTTACTGTTTGTCACATCCAATTCATTCTTCCACCCAAGAAGGATTTTAGAACAGAGACCTTGACCAACGCAGGACTCTCCTAAAATACAATGTGTAAATGTGTCTACTCTGCCTGGTTCAATGCAAATCCCTGTCCAAGTCATTGTTCCCTCGCACACATTGAAAACTGTTGACACTCGCACCCTCATTAATAGCAGTGCCAACATCTCTTGCATTGATTGGGGCTTTGTTCACAAAAACAAGCTCCCACCACCTGACTCCCCTCCCCCCTTAACATCACCAACCTCAACCAGGGACCCACAGACAAAGGAGGAGTTCGATTCACCACCAAACTCTTTGTTCACATTAAAGGACCTGCCCACAAAGTTCTTTTCTACATCATGTGTTGAACTTGCACTGTTCCAGGCAACACATATTAGGTGTCAAGCCTGTACATAGGCTCATAGCAGCATGAATCATAGAACCTATGAGGGGGCAACAACTCTACCATACCAGATAACCATGTACTCACTGAGGGGTGAGGACTGGGCTTGGGGGCTTTGTCTGGTGATGGTGGTTCAAGGTAAAGAAGTTGTTATTAAAGTGGAGTAGGAACTCTACACTTTATACTAAGTATGCTACATATTAAGTAAGCCTTTCACATGTACTGAATATACACTACTCAGGCTATAGATAAGCATCCTATAGTTAGTTGCTTTCAACATCATGGATTGTGGTCAACAAAACCTCATTCTCAGCCTCCCCTGGTTGGAAGCTGTCAACCCCACCATTGACTGATTCAGTCAGACTCTCTCCATCAACAAGTCTATGGATCAATTCAAACAGCTTTACATGCTCTACAAAATCAACTTGAACCAATATGAAACCCATTTCCAACAGTTCAAGCCCTTTCCTTGACCCACTTGCCACATCCAAGTAGACTTTGTCTATAATGGATGCCTCTATGAATATCTCAACTACAAGACAGAACCCCAGTATCTCTGTCGAGCTCACAACAACTACACCGTCAACCGCATCATCTGATGTGGTTATCATTTCATCCTCAAGGGTGATTCCCTTATCGCCAAACTCACAAACTCTACTGAGTTCACCATGGCTGCTGAAAAAGCCAAACCCAAGGTCACCCTTCTTCCTGAATACTCTGACTTTGTCTCCATCTTCTCAAAAGAAGCTATGGACCATGTACCCCCCTCATGCCCCTATGATCATAAGATCAACCTTGATGGATCTTTCATACCTAAGATGGGAAAAATATACCCTCTCTCACCAAACAAGTGCAAGGCTATGGAAGCCTTTCTTGATGAAAATCTTGCTTTGAGTAAGATATGTCCCTCAAATTTCCCCAACCCTCCCCATTCTTCTTTGTCAAAAAGAAGGATGGCAGACTCCATCCATGTCAGGATACCATCTCCCCCCAGTCTCCAACCTTGTTGACAAGCTCTGTGATGCCAAGATCTTCACGAAGTTCAATGTTTGATGGGGCTACAACAATGTTCAAATCAAAGATGGACATCAATGGAAAGCCACCATAAAGGACTCTTTGAACTGACCATAATGTTCTTCGGTTTCATCAACTCCCCCACCACCTTCCCTAGGAATGATCATCAAACCTGGTTAACTCGCCATGGATCCTGTCAAGCTTAATGAGATTGCATCCTGGCCCACCACAGAAAAGCTTTGTGATGTCTGATTCTTCCTTGGCTTTGCCAAATTCTATTGTTGTTTCATCCCAAATTACTTCTCCATCACCCACCCCCTCATCAATTTCACCAAGAAGACCAGTCCCTGGGCCTGGTCCCCTGAATGTCAAAAGTCCTTTGATCATCTCAAAAACTCTTCCTTGCCTGCCCAGTTCTCCAACTTTCCAATCTTTCTGCTCCATTTGCTATCACAACAGATGCTTCCAAGTTCACCTCTGGCACAATCCTTCTCCAGATCAATACCAACAGGGATTGGTATCCCTGTTCTTATCTTTCCTAGTCACTTTCACCAGCAGAATGAAACTATGACATCTATGATTGGGAACTCCTTGCTATCATGCAAGCCCTGAAATCCTGATGCCATTATCTCCATGGCAGCTCCCACCCAGTCCAAGTCTTTATGGATCACAAGAACCTGACCTACTTCTGGTCAGCACAGAACCTCAACTGCCAACAAGCCCATTGGCTCCTCAACCTTGCAGATTTCGATCTGACCATGATCCATGTCCCCAGTAAACTTCTTGCTGGCCCTGATGCCCTCTCTCACCATCCTGATCTCCTCCCCTCTGATAATGCTGACAATAAAGGAGTTACCCTCCTACCACCATCCCTGTTTGTTAACGTCATTGATGCCATGCTCCAGGAGCACATCTCATCTCATTCCAAAACAGATTCCTTCATTCTCGAGGCCCTTCAATTCCTTGATGGAACCATTCTCCCCATCTTTCGGTCTCAATTCTCTGACTGGCAATACAAAGATGGCATCCTTACTTTTCAAGGATGTGTCTACATTCCACCCAATGAGTCCCTCCAGTGTTCCATTCTCCAATGCTGCCATGACCATGAAACTGCTGATCACTCTGGTTACCTCAAAACTTGCCAGCTTATCGCCACTGAGTTTTGGTGGCCAGGCCTTGCTCAATATGTATGCATGTACATTGAAGGTTGTGCCTCATGCCAGCAACACAAGGCCAACACCCACCCCACTGTCCCTTCACTCACCCCCATCTGCTCCACCTGCACTCACCCTTTCCAACAGATCTCATGAGATCAGATCACTGACCTCTCCAAGTCCTTAGGCTTCGATACTCTCTTGGTTGTGATTGATCATGACCTTACTAAGGGGGTAATTTTGTGCCCAACTAAGAAAACCATTACTGCTGAAACACTTCTCTTTTTTCACAAAGTCTTCCTCTAATTTGGTCTTTATGACAGAATCATCTCTGATTGAGGCCCACAATTTGCCTCTGCCTTCACCAAAGAGTTGGGACATGCCTTCAACTATTCCCTTGCACTCTCCACTGCATACCACCCCCAGACTGATGGTGAAACTGAATGGGTTAACTAGAAAGTCAAGATCTACCTCTGCATCTTCTGTAAAAGTAACCCCACCACATGGTTCAAACTCACCCCTCATGCTGAGTTTGCTCACAATCATCACTCCCACTCTGTTACTGGACAGACCCCATTCTATCTCATGATGGGATATGAACCCTGTCCCTTCCATTGGTTATCACTGACTTCCACATCCCTACCATGGCCCTTGCTACTCATCAACTTGCCCACCAACTCATGGCATCCCAAAACCATTGCTTCTTTGCCCCTTTTACCAAGGGATCCAAAGTCTGGCTGGAGGCTAGAAACCTCAAACACTCTGTTATCAACCTGAAGTTTGCCCTGAAATGTAAAGAACCCTTTACCATCATTAAGATGCTATTTCCCATCACACACGAGCTGCACCTCCCATGATTGTGGAAAATCCACCCAGTGTTCCATGCATCTCTTCTGTTTCCCTACCATGAAAACCCTGTACACTGGCTGAACTACCCTTTTCCATTACCTGACCTTATCAATGGGCATGAAGAATATGAAATTTAGAAAATCATCCACCATCATGGACCTCTGTTCTCCCATTCCTTCCTGATCCAATGGAAGGGATACACTGCTGAGGAAGATTCCTGGGAACCCAAATGAAATCTACGGAACTCTGGCCTCCTCCTCAATGACTATAAACATTGTTACTCAATTTCCTCTGTCTTCAACCAAGTCAAACCCCTCACAATCATGTCCATCACCCTCTCCACACCCTCTCCTGCCCCCAGCAATGTTCTCTCTGATATCACAGAAGCTGGCTGGTCTACAACCACCCCTGCCAACAACCCCCTTGAACTCAGTGATGCACCCAACCCCATGCCCCCCCTCTCTGATCCAATACCTCCACAATGATGCAGAAGGCATTTCCTCTTCATGGCCCGGCTTTAGCTGGACCTACCCCAAACCCCTTGTTCCCACTACTATACCCATTTCCCTTGCCCAACGAATCTCCAACTGCCCCACTCGCCTCCCATTGTCCATATCCCCTGCCACCTTACCCAATCACCCAACACCCCTTGACAATGACCTCACTGCCACCATTGCCACTGAACTTCGAGACTCCAGTCTCACCATGGTGCTTGACACCCACATGGAACCCCACTCCCCATTTGCCCTCATGTATCATCTCTTCCTGACAAACTCCCACATTGCTGTCTCCACTGCCACCCCCACTGCCTCTGCCACCCAAGCATTGGCCAACCTTCATATCCATCACCTCCATCAGACCTTGGAGCATGACCTCATTCAGCTGATGCATCAGTTAGACATGACTGACTTTATTATTGACATCAACTGATATCTCCAATACCTTGCCACTACTGGCAATGACCACATCTTCTGAACCACTCTCTGCCCAGGAAGTAGCCACCCTAGATCATGCCGATGACTACTGGGCCAGTAACCAAGAAGTCTGGTCTTTTTCCCCCAACAACTCCCACTATCATGAAGCATGTTACCAATGCTGCCACCTCAGACATTGCCTTCCCCTTTGTCTCTTTTATCAATGTCCCATCTGCCACAGACAATCCCCAGGACATCCCCAATGTACATGCCCCATGTGCCTGCATACCCCTTGCGCATTCGCATCCTCCTCACTGGACTTGTCTACACACCAGTCCCCCCATTCCTTATGCTCCTCCTCTTCACACCGTGGCCATCCTACCCCACCTAAATGATGCCTCAATGTTCAGATCCCTCATCAGATTCCCACTCCCCCTCCCTCTCCACTGGCAGCAGATGACTATGAGTTCTTTGTCAGTGCCAAAGCTGATGACAATGAAACCAGGTCCTGTCGTGGTGACTACTAAGGTTTCATTGCAGTCTCACCCATACAACAGGAGTAATGTTACGATTCATTGGGCCCCTCTTTTTTTTTTCCTACATTTACTCATTATGTGTATCAAAGGATCTTGTCCCTTGCTGTTTGAGTCCTGCTTGGGTCCCTTTCTTTTTTCATTGCTTTCTCATTCCCACTTATCTATTTAGCGTGACTCATCTGCAGTTGTATTACCAACCTTTATCCAATGCCATCATATCCACTCCATAGTGACTCAGCTTCTTCACAATTCCATCGCTTTCTATCATTGACTCACCTTCTTCCTTTACCTATCCTTAACCATTTGGCTTGCATATATAAACTCTAGATACTCAGTTGTATTCCCTATCTTAGACCTCCTGCAATTTACTTAGTATCTTGGAGTTGCTCTTGGGTCCCCCAATCCTTGTCCTACTGTTGAGTGGATGCTCCCTTTGAACCCTCAATCTGTCACTAGTCCTGTGATGTTCCCAAGACCTGCTGATCCCTTGGTCCTCAACAGCCCCCAAAACCTCTGTCAAGAAAGACTCTTGAGCAGACCTTCCCCTTTGACCTGATGTTTGTCTTACACTGGCCTTAGCCTCCTTGTCAAGGAATCTCATTGTCAGGCCCCCTTATCCTGTCAGCTGTATAGCAACAGTAAGCCCTCAAACCTCTGCAGGCCTACGCTTGGCCATGTCAAGCATAACAAAAGGTCTAAGATCTTCCTTGACCGGCTATCATTGTATAAGCTTTCATCATTGCCCACCAATGCCCTAGAAACCCTAGACTCTATCCCAACCTTGCATTGAGAAGGGAAACCCTTCACTTGTCAGACACCAATGAATCCTCTTTGGGGAACCCCATTGACACTGACATAGACCTTATCATCCCTCAACAGCCTGAGGACTTAGAACTTGCCCATTGACTTTCTGTGATGCTTAGTATCCCCAGAGTACCCACCCCACTGTCCCCAACCCCAGTCAATCACCAACTGGCATTTACCTTGCCCCCACCCCCAACGCAGGTTATCATGATGACCAAACCACTGACCTCCATCTTGGAGCCTCCAATGCCTTTGATGGCTCTTATGCTGATGCCATGTCCTGGTTATCCACCATTCAAACCTACCTCATCATAAACAAGGCCATTTACAATGACAACAACAAGAAAATTGCCTATACCTCGTCCTACATGAAAAAGGACTTGGCCATCATCTGGGCCTCTACCTTCTGGAAGGAAGCCATTGCTGCCAACTCCTTTGGAATGTTTGCCAACTTCCTCATCAAATTCAAAAGTGCCTTTGAGCACCAGAATATCAAGAATCAAGCCATCAACTGGCTTCATTTCAAATGCCTTGTTCCAAAAAGAAACAGATCTTATGGTCCTGAACTCACTTGGCACATTGCAGAGTTTAAAAACAATTTTGCCCTCTCAGGTATCACTGATCAGAACGTCCAGATCACCTACTTTGCTGCTGGTATTTCCCCTCCCCTCTTCCGCTGCATCCTCTCCATGGACATGGTCTCCACCAAAGTTGACGAGTGGTACTTGAAGGCCGTTCACTTCCAGGTTCAGAACAATTGTGCTCAGACCATCGTTAACCAACACCACACCCATTCCATTCCCACATACCAGTCTTATCAAAACCCCTCCACCTCTTCTCCTTCCCAGAAAACCCATGATCCTGATGCCATGGATGTTGATGTGGTCAATATCCCCAGACCCCCTAAGCTAACTCCTGAGGAGCAGGAGCAATGTTTCAAAGAAGGGCATTGCCTATGCTGCAGGCAGAAAGGCCACTGAGCCAATGCTTGTGGAAAGTACCCCAAGGAACCTCATAAGACTTCGGTCAAATGAGTTGAACAGGTCGACAATGACCTCCCCCTCCCCAAACTCCAAACCTGCAATGACAATGATGATGACAACCTCACAGTTTGTCATGTTCAATTCACTCTTCCCCCCAAGAAGAATTTTTAGAATGGAGATCTTGACCAACAGGGAACTTTTCTAAAATACTGTGTAAATATATCTACTCTGCCTGGTTCAATGCAAATCCCTGTCCAAGTCATTGTGCCCTTGCACATGTTGAAAACTGTCAACACTCGCACCCTCATTGATAGTGTTACGCGTTGGCGTAGACCCAAGGGACAAGGGGCGTTAACGTCGCTATTCAGCTGACGTGACAAGGGTTTGATAGAGGGCGATTCTCTATCCTCAGTCTCAGCAGTATGTCATGAGCTGTTGACCTGGTCGACGTATGTCGCGACTCAGGGGCGAGGGGAAACCGCGTGATAATGCGGCGACGAGGGTA
>JBBPMF010000109.1:0-61816 GCA_038090175.1 Austroboletus eburneus | reverse complement strand
GTAAGGCGAGGACTGGGGGACCCGAGGGAATCGATGATCAAGGTAGATTCAGGTAGGTCTAACTTGGGGAATACATCGAGGGTATCGAGGAGTTTATATACACGAGTCAAGGGTGAATAAAGCGGAGCGTAAAAGGGATGACTCGACCTATAGAAAGTGATGGAATCACGAAGAAGGGGAACGAGTCAGAGATAAGCGGTGGTAATACAACTGCGGATACTGCGGATGAATCACGCTAAATAGGTAAGCAGAGATAGAGGAATAAGAGAAGAATAAAGTGGCTCAAGTGGGACTCGAACGACAGGAGCACTGTCTGTTACGCGGGCTAAGGTAAGAACAAAAGGGAGGGGGACAAATGCGAATCGTAACACTTACTGCTTTAAGGACCAAAAGGTCACTCAGCTCTATTCTTTATCTTTATTCTTGAGTTGTTTCACTACTTCAAAGCTATCTCAGCACCGACAACGGTCTCTGCTATATGACGAAAGATTCCTATTCTTTATTTTACTCTTAGCCGGACTCTCTCAGTGAGGAGGGCCCTGTTATGAGTAAGTGCAGTTCCAAAGATTCTGGAATGTTGAAACCCCCGGAATCCTTCAACACTCTTCTATCAGAATGGAAATCCGAGGATGGATTGCCCCCAGAATACTATTGGACCTTGTTTCCCGAAGACTATGCTCCATATGGCCATATGGAGATTCCTATTCTTGATTCACCTTGTTCCTCTCTTGTTCCTCTTTTGTAACTCTTGCCATATGCCCCTAGAACTGTTCTTGTCACAGACCTCCACTCCTCCTCTCGCCCTCCTTTTGGTGATAGTGTTATCCCACTTCTATCATTGACTCCACAAGGTCGTTGTAGCATACCATGTGTCCTGATCCATCATCCTTCCGTTCCGAGATGGTTCCGACTTGTATAAGAAGCCAATAGTTATCATGTAAACTCCCCAGCTAGATCTGTGCAATTATATGCAGTGTTTAGTCTCATCCTGCCTGAGTCTTGAGTCTCAGCAGAGAACTTCTAGGATTTCTATAGGACGTTGTGTTGCATTTGAGGACACGCTGGGACTAGATATTGCGCAAGCATAACAAAAGATCTAGCTCTCCTCATACCTCTGCTATCACGCAGCAAGGCACCTCACCAGTTGCCCACCATTTCTTACAGATACAGGGAAGACCCTCCTCAAGAGGACTCTGAGGATGAAATAGACAGAAGAGAACGATCAAGACTTGAGTCCATCTCCAAGACCCTCAGAAGGAACCAACCCCACTTCGCTCAAAGTGGAACCCCTTCTCCTCCATCAAGATCTTATCTGTCTCAAAGAACTCCATTCTCCTCTGCCCACAACACCCCTACCCCTCAGGTCAACCCCCTCCCCAATCTGGACCACATTGTGAGCGGCAGTAAGGGATTTGAGGCGATCAGTGATAGCGGGGAGGTGGGAGTCAGAGATAATCGAAGGGAGGGCACGGGGTTTGTATTCCATCATGAGATAGAACGGAGTTTGTCCAGTGACGGAGTGGGGGCGATGGTTGTGAGCAAATTCTGCATGTGGAATGAGGTCAGACCACAAGGAGGGGTTGTTTCCACAGAAGATCCGAAGGTATGTTTCAACCTCTTGGTTGACGCGTTCGGTTTCTCCATCAGTTTGGGGGTGGTAAGCAGTGGAGAGGGCAAGGGAGTAGTTGAGAACGCATCCCAACTCTTTGGCAAAGGCAGAGGCAAATTGTGGGCCTCGGTCAGAGATGGTTCGGTCGTAGAGGCCGAAGTGGAGGAAGACTTTGTGGAAGAAAAGGGAGGCGACCCCTTCGGCGGAGATGGTTTTCTTAGTTGGGTATAAAATTACCCCCTTAGTAAGGCCATGGTCGACCATGACCAAAAGAGTATCAAAGCCAGCAGAGGCGGGAAGATCGGTGATGAGATCGCATGAGATCTGCTGGAAAGGGCGAGTGCAAGAGGATCAGATAGGGGTGAGGGGGGGTATGGTGGGGTGAGTGTTGGCCTTGTTTGCTGACACAGGGCATAACCTTCAACGTATTTGCGTACGTACTGGGCAAGGCCAGGCCACCAAAACTCAGTGGCGACAAGTTGGCGGGTTTTGAGATACCCAGGGTGACCAGTGGTCTCGTGGTCGTGGCATCTGTGGAGGATGGAGCGGTGGAGGGAATCATCGGGGGGAATGTAGATGCGTCCCTGGAAGGTGAGGATGCCATCCTTGTATTGCCAATCAGAGAGGCGAGAGCGGAAGGCTGGGGGAATAGTTCCATCAAGAGACTGAAGGGCTTTGAGGACAAAGGGATCAGTTTCGGAGTGGGATGAGATATGTTCTTTGAGCATGGCGTTGACGATGTTGATGAACAGGGAGGGGGGAAGAAGGGTTACTCCGTCATTATTGGTGTCGTCTGAGGGGAGGAGGTCTGGGCAGCGGGAGAGGGCATCTGGGCCGGCGAGGAGTTTGCCGGGGACATGAATCATGGTGAGGTCGAAGTCGGCGAGATTGAGGAGCCATCGGGCTTGACAGCAATTGAGGTTCTGGGCTGACCGGAAGTAGGTCAGGTTTTTGTGGTCGGTGAATACCTGGACCGGGTGGGAGCTGCCATGGAGATAGTGGCACCAGGTCTTCAGGGCTCGCATGATAGTGAGGAGTTCGCAGTCGTAGATGTCGTAGTTTTGTTCTGCTGGGGAGAACAATTGAGAGAGATAGGAGCAGGGGTGCCAGTCTCCATTGGTGTCAGTTTGGAGGAGGATTGCACCTGAAGCAAACTTCGAGGTGTCGGTGGCAATAGCGAATGGGGCGGAGAGGTTGGGGAGTTGGAGGACCGGGCGGGCAAGGAAGAGCTCCTTGAGGCGTTCAAAGGACATCTGGCATTCTGGTGACCAGGCCCAAGGACTGGTTTTCTTGGTGAGATCAATGAGGGGGCGGGCGACGGAGGAGTAATCGGGGATGAAGCGGCGGTAGAAGTTGGCGAAGCCAAGGAAGGAGCGGACATCTCGGAGTTTTTCTGGAGTAGGCCAGGACACGATCCCATTGAGCTTGACGGGGTCCATGGTGAGTTGTCCTGGTTTGACAATCATTCCTAGGTATTCAACTTCTGTGGAAGCGAAATTACACTTCTCGAGCTTGAGGTGAAGGTCGAGTTCCTTCATGCATTGGAGGACATGCTTAGTTCGTTCAGCATGAACCTTTTCATCGGGGGAGTGGATGAGGAGGTCGTCCATATAGATGACAAGCCATCCTTCGGCGATCATGTCATGGAAGGAGTCATTCATGAAGCATTGGAAGGTAGCAGGGGAGTTGGTGAGACCGAAAAACATTACGGTCGGTTCGAAGAGGCCTTTATGGGTAATGAAGGCGGCTTTCCACTGGTGTCCGTCCTTGATTCGGACATTGTTGTAGCTCCATCGAACATCAAACTTTGTGAAGACCTTGGCATCACGGAGCTTGACGATGAGGTTGGAGACTAGGGGGAGGGGGTAGGCATCACGAACAGTATGTTCGTTGAGGTATCGGTAATCTTGGCAAGGGCGGAGTCCGCCATCTTTCTTTTTGATGAAGAAGAAGGGGGATGCTTGAGGGGAATTCGAGGGTCAGATCTTGCCTGAGGCAAGGTTTTCATCGAGGAAGGTTTCCGTGGCTTTGTGCTCGTCTGAGGAGAGAGGATAGAGTTTTCCAACCTTCGGGGTAAAGGATTCATCGAGGTTGATTTCGTGATCGTATGACTGGGATGGGGGTACATGTTCCATGGCTTCTTTTGAGAAGACGGAAGCGAATTCGGCATATTCAGGGGGGAGGGTGACCTTGGGTTTGGCTTTCTCCGCAGCCATAGCGAGTTCGGTGGAGTTTGTGAGTTTAGCGATGAGGGGGTCACCTTTGGGGATGAAGTGGTAGCTGCAATGAATGATCCGGTTGATCGTGTAGTTGTCATGGGCCCGTTGGAGGTACTGGGGTTCGGTCTCGTAGTCGAGATATTCGTAGAGTCGTCCGTCGTAGATAGAGTCTACTTGAACATGTCAAGGGGGTTGGGGGGAGGGTTTGTATTGCTGGAATCGGGCTTCATGCTGGTTGAGGTCGGCCTTGTGTAACGAGTGGAGTTCCTTGGATTGGTCTGTGGATTCGTCGATGGAGAGGGTTTGTCCGAACCAGTCAATGGTGGGATTGACGGCTTTCAGCCAGGGGAGATTAAGGATGAGATTTTGTCATCCACAGTTCATGACGTAGAAAAGGACCTTATGGGCGAGGCCTTCGATGTGGACGAAGAGTTTGGTGGTGAAGCAAACTCCTCCTTTGTCGGTGGGTCCCTGGTTGAGGTTGGTGACATTGAGGGGGGAGGGGAGTCAAGTGGTGGGGAGCTTGTTTTTGCGAACGAAGCCCCAATCTATGCAGGAGATATCGGCGCCGCTATCGATGAGGGCGTGGGTGTCGACGGCTTTTAACATGTGGGAGGGGACGATGACTTCAATGGGAATTTGCATTGTTCCAGGCATTGTAGATACTTTTACACGTTGTATTCTAGGAGAGTCTTGCATCAAGGAAGATCTCCAATCTAAAAATCCTCCTTAGGGAGGGAGAATCGGACGTGACGAACTGTGAGGTCGTCATTGTTGTTGCAGGGTTGGAGTTTGGAGAGGTCGTCGTCGACCTGTTCAACTCATTTGACCAAAGTCTTGTGAGGTTCCTTGGGGTATTTTATACAAGCATCGGCTCTGTGGCCCTTCTGCCTGCATCGAAGACAGCGTCCCTCCTTGAAGCATCGCTCCCGCTCCTCAGGGGTTAGCTTGGGGGGTCGTGGGGTAGAGACAGCATCAACGTCCATGGTGTCAGGGTTGCGAGCTTTGGACGTGGTGGGAGTGGGGGTGTGGTAGGGACAGTAAGGGTAGTGGGGGTTCTGTGCTGATTGATGATGGTCTGGGCGCGGTCATTCTGGACTTGGAAGTGAACGGCCTTGGAGTACCATTCATTGATCTTGGTGGGGACCGTGTCCATGGAAAAGATATGGCGGGAGAGGGAGGGGGGAATGGCAGCGGCAAAGTAGTTAGTCAGAACATTCTGATCGGAAATGCCTGATAAGGCGATGTTGCAGAATTCGGCGATGAACTTGGTGAGTTCAGGGTCATAGGATCTGGCTTTCTTGGGGACTAAGCGTTCAGAGTGAAGCCAGTTGATGGCTTGGTTCTTTGTGTCCTGGTGTTTGAAGGCAGCCTTGAACTTATCGATGAAGTCAGTGAACTTGCCAAACATTTGGTTGGCAATGGCATCTCGGCGGAAGGTAGCAGCCCAGGTGGTGGCTGAGTCCTTTTTCATATAGGAGAGGGTGTAGGCGATCTTTTTGTCGTCATCGTCATAGACAGCCTTGTTGACAAGGAGGTAAGTTTGAATCGAGGAGAGCCAGGGTATGGCTTCAGCATAAGGGCTGTCAAAGGTGTCGGGGGCTCCGAGGTGGAGTTCAGTGGGTTTGGGGGCTGAGGTCATGGTGATCTGGGGGGGGCGGGGTGGGGGTAGGGAAAATGTCAGTTGGCAATGAACTGGGGTTGGGGATGGGGGAGTGGGTACTCTGGGAATGCTAAGCGTCGCAGAGAGTTGATGGGCAAGTTCTAAGTCCTCAGGTTGTTGAGGGATGACAATGTCTTCGTCGGTGTCGATGGGGGGTTCAGTGGAGGGTTCGTCTGAGTCAGACGAGTCAATGGGGTCCCTTCGCGATGCTGGGTCGGGATAGGGTCTAGGGTTTCTGGGGCGTGGGTATGAAATGGTGGCTTATTCGAAGATAGCCTTTTTCTGAGGGATTATCCTAGACCTTTTGTTATGCTCGACGTAGTCGGGGCGTGGCCTACAAAAGGGGTCGAGGGCTTACTGTCACTATACAGCTGACAGGAGTCGAGGGGTCCAACAAGGGGCATCCTTGATGGAGATTCTGGGGTCTGTCGATAAGACGGGATTGAGGGGAATCTGAGGACCGTCGAAGAGACGGGATCAAAGGGGTTCTAAAGACCGTCGAGGAGACGGGGTCGAGGGATCTGGCAAGGGTCTTCCTTGGCAGAAGTTCTTGGGACACCATAAGACTAACAGTGGGTCGAGGGATTTCAAGAGAGCGTCCACTCAACAGTAGGACGAAGACTGAGGGACCGAAGACAATCCAAGGTACAAGGTAGATTGTAGGAGGTCTAGGATGAGGGACTACAGCGGTGTACCGAGGGTTTATATACTTGGGCCAAATGGTTAAGGGTAGGTCAAAGAAGAAGGTGAGTCAGCGATGGAAAGCGATGGAATTGTGAAGAAGAGCTGAGTCACTATGAATGATGCGACAGCATCGGAGAGATATGGGTAATACAGCTGCGGATGAGTCACGCTAAATATGTAAGCGGTATTCAAGGAAAAGGTTAAGAAAAGAGAGAGTCCAAGCAGGACTCGAATGCCGGGGCCTAAGGCCTTTGGTGTACAATGGTGAATGAATGTCAAGGAAAAAAGGGTAAGGGGTCAATGAATCGTAACAAGAACCAGTTTCAAGGATTAAGGGGTTTTCGTTGAGAACTTTGTATCCTTCATTCCTGATTAAATTAATCTGGTGGCTTTCAGCTAGTCCACCACCCTTAACCCTGTTGCCTTTGATGGGGGATTCCTTGGGATTAAATACTTCTAAACATTCAAATCTATTGGCAGACTGAGGTCCTTGACCCCTTAGGCCACCTTTCCTTTTCCCTTCTTCTTTTTTTTGGAATAGGGTTCTTATTTCTACTATTGACTTGCCTCACAAGTCATCCATTGTTACCTCCTTCTCTGAGGCTTCTATTTTGGGGCTTTTAACCTCTTCCCATGAGGTGGTGCCTTCTTTAGCAGTGCAGATTTGTGTGCCCTTCCTGGAGCACGTTGCCTTGTGATCCCCTTGCTAGCCACATTCTTGGCATTTGGGCTTGGGGTTCTGGCAATCTTTTGCCATGTGCCCGTCCTTGCCACATGTGAAGCACTTCTTGCTTCCTTTGGCAGTCAGGGCTTTTGATTGTGCAGCATTAACCTGATGGTCTCTGCCCTTGTCTGGCCTTTCCTGGCCAAACCTTGTTTGTCTGGTGGCAATTTTATATGCCTCAATGTTGGTACCAATCTCCTGGATCATTTTCATTACTTTGGCATATGTTCCTCCTCTCCTTCCAAGTTGGAACATGTGTCTTTTTATTTCATCAGAGCATTCTGTCTCCAATAAGTGGGTGGCATGTGAATCCACACACTCTGCTTGCCAGGCAAGAGTGCAGAATTTGGCCAGATATGTGTGAACGTCCTGTCCTCCTTTCTTGTACTTTTCAAGGGCATTAATCACCCATTCCTTTTTGAGGGTGGGCCGGAAGAGCCCTTCTACTTCCTTGCATAGGTAGTTCCAGTCTACCAGCTCAGAGTCTCCATTTGTGAGCTTGCCAAGCTCCATTTCAGCATAGTAGCTCCCCTTTACCCCTTTTAGGCAGGAGAGCACTGTGTAAGCCCAGTTTTTTCCTGCTTGTGGGTCCGGGTGACCCACACTGTTGGTAAGGTGGAAGAACCTTGGCATGGCATCAAGCCAAGCCTTCATCTTTACCCACCATTCTTTGAATTTGGCCTTGAAACCATCATAGGTCCCTGGATCTGTAAAAATTTCTACTTTAGAGCCCCCTAGGAACTCTGATGTGCCCCAGAACAATCCAGTAGTGGCATTTTGTTGGGCCACCTCATAGGTGAGCTCCGCTCTTCTTTCTGCATCCTGTGCTGTGGCCAGGAGCTGCTCATTCCAGGCTGTCAAAGCCTGGATTTGTGTTTCCAAGTTGAGAATCACAGCTGCAAGCTGGTCCCAACTATAGTTTCCTTGTGCATCGACCAGATTCAACATTGTGTGTGGGGTCAAAGAGTAGTGCTTTTAACTTTTTGATCTTTCTTCTTCTTTCTAATTCCTCAGCAAGAGCATCTACTCTCTGAGGGTCTTTTTTGAGTTCATTCAACCAATGATTTATCAGGGCATGTCGCCACTGATCATATTCATATAAAGGAATTTTTGGTACAATTTTTTAGTACTCGATGTATGTGTATGGGAATATCTTTGGGAGGCCTCTGGCAACTCCTTGAAGCTTGGTCTTTGTATATAAGTAGGGTTGCATGTATAGTGGCCCCCTTTGGACTGCTCTGTCTAACTGCTGCTTCTCAGGGTTGACATTGTATATCCTCTGAGTTCTGAGGCATTGTGATTTCTTGGGAATAAGGTGAGCGAACTCCCTAGGTTTCTTTATCTGAATGGGATCCATCTGCACACCAACTTCCTTTCTCATGCTACCCTCTCTGATAGCTTCCCTTATGATCACCTCTGCTTCCCTACCAAACCCTGCTCTCCAGAGTATGTCGTTGGGGTCGAAGGGGTCAAGGTTGTCAAAGGGGGTGAGGTCCCTGCTTGGGTCAGGCGATGTACTTACCTATCAGTCTTCCTTAACTAGAGCTGGGTATCCAAACCAGCCTGCGATTGAACCTGCAAATGGGGGAAGGGACACTAGGCTTGGTTAGTCCTTTTCTCCAAAGCACACCCCACAAGGCTTGACTACAAGTACTGGCTTGCTGTGCTCACATGGTAAAGTGACTAGTGTTCTTGTAACAACTAGGGAAGTCTTCTTGGCAGCAGAGTCCTTTGACAGTGCTGAGGTAGCTTTGAAGTAGTGAAATGACTCAAGAATAAAGATGAAGCAAAGAATAGAGCTGAGCGACCCTTTGGTCCTTAAAGCAATAAGCTTGTAAGGGAATCTCCAAGACTTCAAAGCTGGGGACTTCAGCCTCAAAGTCCTGGGGTTTATATACTATTCTACTGTATGTACATGTTTGTGTAAATACCATAAAGGGACATCATACCATGATAAGAGGAAAATACATGATTGGTTGATAAGAATGCATGAGTCATAAAGAAGCATGTGCATGAGAGAAAGAGGTAAAGAAGCATGCCTTGTGTGATGGGCATGTTGGGCATAGGTTGTGATGTCATCATGACATCATAGATAAGAGATAAGGGTCTAGCCCTTTGAGCATGTGACAAGTCACATGACTTGCAGTCTAGACTGCTGATGTAAGCAGTCACATGATAAGTTATGTTGGAAAACATCTAAGTCCCAGTGGCCTTGTGCCAATAGGGGTTTTCCTTATATAGGAGATCGAGAGTTTGACTCCTTCCATGAGTGAGTTTTAAATAGTGAAAAGAGTGATCGTAACAGCAACCAGGGTATTGGGTAGGTGAGTATGAGGTTTGGGTTTTGTCTCAAGAAGTCCCTAGTGGATCTGGGAAGAAGTCCTGAGTGAAACTAATGAAGTCCAGGCCATCCAGATGGGTTCTGGAAGTCCAGAGTATTGAAATGGTAATAGGAGCAGTCTTCTGAAGTTGGTTGATATGAACAGATTGTAGAGGAGTGTGGAAAGTAGATGTATTTCATGAAAGGTATGGAGAGAGGTCTTTGGAAGATAGATAGGTAGTAGATGGGGGATTTGTCCTCCTTCTAGATATAGCTAGGTACAAGTATTTATAGTCTAGGCATTCCCAGGACTACTGTATATACATATATCAAACATATGTCAAAACATAGATAAAACATCTATAGTGAAAGAATAAAGTTGCTAAGGTAAGTTCAGAGCACAGGAAACAGAAGTCTGGAAGCCCAGTGTGTGGGAAAGAAGTCCAGAGGTAAGTCCAGAGTGTGGAAACAGAAGTTCAGAAGACCGGTGCATGGCAAAGAAGTCCAAAATAATGAAATATAAACCCAGAGCTGCTCAAAGCTCTGCAACTGCAGTGGACTTGAATACTGACTGTCCCCAGTGTTGAACTTGCACTGTTCCAGGCAACACATATTAGGTGTCAAGCCTGTACTTAGGCTCATAGCAGCAAGAATCATAGAATCTACACTGGGGCAACAACTCTACCATACCAGGTAACCATGTACTCACTGGGGATGAGGACTGAGCTTGGGGGCTTTGTCTGATGATGATGGTTTGAGGTAAAGAAGTCATTATTAAAGCAGAGTTGGAACTCTACACTTTATACTAAGTACACTACATATTAAGTAAGCCTTTCTCATGTACTGAATATACACTACTCAGGCTATAGATAAGTGTTCTATAGTTAGTTGCTTTCAACACTCCCTTGCTAAATACACTAAGTATGTAAGCAATAAAAGACAGGAATGTTAATCTACCTGGGGAGAGTCATAGAAAACTAAGCCCAACTTTAATCTGAACTGATCAAGTTTGACATGGCCCAAGTTTTTGGTGAACATGTCTGCAGGGTTATTGGATCCTTCTAAGAAGAATATCTCTATGTACTTATCCTGGACATACTTATGTACACTATGCCAATGAATGTCAATGTGTTTATTGCACTTCTCAGTCACAGGATTTGTAGCCATGAAGATGAATCCTTGATTATCTCCACAGATAGGAGTGGGTGTCAACTTGTATTCAAGTTCCCCTAAAAGGGTATGCAACCATACCACTTGTTTGCTGCAGTCAGACAAGGCAACATATTCTGCTTCAGTACTAGAGTGTGCAACTCTGTCCTGTTGGGATGACTTCCAGCTGAAGATGCCATTTGCCAGTTGGATAAACCAGCCAGTCTGTGAGTGATGAGTGTTAGAATCTGATGTCCAGTCAGAATCAGTGAAAGCAATCAACCCTGCTTCAGATGCACCATCAAACACTAGGGAATAGTACCTGGTACCAAGCAGATATCTACAGATATACAATGCTTTGTCAAGATGTTCTTTGGAGGGATTTGCCACATGTTTAGACATTGCTGTCATAGCATATGCGATGTCTGGGTGTGTTCCAAGCATGATATATAGCAAGGAACTGATCACTTGTTGATAGTGTGATCTTAGTTCTGGATCTACTGGTCCATGAGAATGAAGAGGGTAGTAACCCTGAGGCAAGGGAGTAGGTGCAGTATGTGCATTCTGTATTTCAAATCTTTCAAGTACCTTTTCCAGGTATGAACATTGATCAAGCAGGATTTTGCAATTGTGTCTTTTGATTCTCATATGGACCTAAGTCTCTGCATTCCCATTTCTTCATGAAATGCCCCTTAACTTCTTCCACAAGGGCCTTGGATGGACCACAGAATAGAGCATTGTCTACATAAATGATGGTGACCACCATTGAGGTGCCTTTCTTTTTGTAGAGAAAAATACCAGCATTTGATTTGAGATGTTCAAATCTGAGTTCTTTCATGCTTTCATTGAGTGCTTCCCATCAGGCTAGTCCAGCCTGTTTAAGGCCATAGAGGGCATGCAATAGACAAAGTACCTTATGCTCTTGCCCTGGGACTTTAAAGCCTTCAGGTTGCTTCATGAAGATATCTTCTTTCAGCTTTTCATAAAGGTAAGCTGATTGAACATCAACTGCTTCAATATGCCAGTTTTCAATGGTGGCGAGAGCCAGCATAAGCCAGACTATCTCAAATCTAACCACTGGTGAGAAGATTTGATTGAAATCAACTCCTTTGATCTGGAAGAAACCCTTAGAAACTAGTCTAGCACATTTGCAACCATCAGATTTCACATCAAACACCCATCTGTTGTCAATGACTTTACAGCTGTGGGGGCAATCCACTAGCTCATAAATGTTGTGCTTTTGTAACATGTCAAGCTTGTGTCAACAGGTGGCTTTCCATTCCTCTTGTGCTGCATGTGGTAATGTTTGTATGTTCCTATATGTCCATTCACAAAGGGGTTTGTGCTCTGCAGAAGCATTAACCCACTGTGGGATTGCCTTTGACATTAAAAATGCTGTCAGGTTAGCTCCCCCTTCATGACATAATCATTCAATGTCATCTTCACTTTGGTCAAGTGGAGATGTAGGAGGAACTAATTCAGGTTGCAATATGTTGGGATCAAACTGACCAGACATCTGCTGAGATGGGTCAGGTTCACCAACAATGTCACACCATTTGGACTCCTTGTTCACATCCTGTTTGACATCTACTGGATGCCAATCATTGCCATGGACATTGCCAGGCCTTTGAGGGATCTTATGCTATCTGTCTGAACAACAAAGAGGAGGAGGAACTTGAGGTGGAGGAGAAACCCTGCAAGATTTGCATGGTGGTGCAGGGAGCTCAGGTGATGGGCAAGGAGAGGGGGTGCAAGGATGAGGGACTGGAGGAGGAGATGGAGAATGAGGAGCAGGAGGAGATGAATGTGAATTATCACTGTCAGAAGGAACTTCAGGTAAAAGTTCAATCACTGTTTCAGGATAACCAGAAGGGTTGGTCACTGGTGCACATCCTGTATGAGGGGTCAAATGCACTGGTGCATGTTTGCACTTAGGGAAAAGTGTCTCATCATAAATAGCATGAGATGAGATGAAAACATTGTTGGGGGATCTTATGAACATATTATTCTTTTGATTGCCTGGATGTGGTCCCAAGTAGACCATGAGCTCAGATTTAGGGGCCAATTTGTTAGCCCACATGTCCTATGGTATATGCACATAGGCACTGCATCCAAAGACACATAGGTGTGCTACATCTGGGGCTTTCTTGTGAAGGAGCTCATATGGTGTATGCCAGTTAAGGCTTTGCTTGGGTAGGCAATTGTATATATGTGCTGCATGGCAGAAAGAGAATTCCCACCAACTTTCTGGGAGGCAGGCATCATGGCAAAGACTCTCTGACACATTGGACAGGGTTTGCATCATGCACTCAGCTTGACCATTTTGTTGTGGTGTGGGGGGGGCTGAAGTATAAATTGCAATGCCCTTCCCTAGAGCAATGCATCGAATGCTTTGGATTTGAATTCTTTCCCAAAATCGACATTCATCCTTTCATTTTGGCAGAGAATTGAGTTTCCATCATCTTTAGGAAGTGGCAGGCTGCTTGCAGCACAAGATCTTTGATTCGTAGTGTAGTAATCCAGGCAAAGCCTGAGTAATCATCAATGAAAACCATAGCATACTTGTAGCATCCATAGGAAAGGGTGGGAAACGACTTAAGGTCACAATGGACCAGCTCAAATGGAGCTAAAGATGGTTTCCTATTGCTAGGATCAAAGGTTCAGTTGGGTAATTTACCCATAGCACATCCAGGACAGATACTATCTGTTTTAGGGATTTCAAAGTCTTCTGGAAAGTTATGCATGTGCTTGCATGCATGTTTTATTCTTTGAAGGATGTCTGAAGCAGCGATGGACAATATCATATGTGAGATTGCCTAGATGCATGGAATGTCCCTCATCTAGCAGTAAAGCTTTGATGATATACATGTTACAGCTACAGTATGAAGGCCAGGGATAAAGGAGGCAAGAATGCCACCATCACCATAAGTGACATCAAGGCACTTCACATCTCCCTTAATTTGAGCACCTGCTTGCATTAGTTGACCAAGGGAAATCAGTTTTACACCACTGTTGGGCAAATAACTGACATTAAATAGCTGAAACAGTCTATCCTTGTTACTGTTGGGTTGCCTCCAACCAATGATAACCTTGCCAATCCCAATAATGTGAATCATTCCAGCTGTAGTATTTACTGGAATCTGTGCTTTTCCCTTGAGTTCAAGATAGTCCACAAAGTCAGATTGCTCAGGGGTAAAATGGGTCAATGCCCCAGAATCCAAAATCCATAGGTTCTTGGCCTCATGCTCATGTCTATGCTTATATCCACATCCCCCTTGATAGCTCTCATGATTTGAGGCCATACAGAGTGGTGGAAGAGTGGGAAAAGTAACATGAATCTCAGAAAAAGCAGTATTTCCAACATTTAGTAAGGTTTGTTGGAGCAAATCAGGTTCGGAACACCACAAATGGGTCGGGGAATCCAGGGTAGTCTATCAAACCCACTTTTAGGAAGGTTCGTCACCAAAGACTTGGTAGGAAAAGGCAAAAAACCGCTTTTTTGGATATTTTTGGGCAAAAGTGGTAGGGTTTGTAAAGGTTCATAAGGTTTGTAACCATCTAGCCTGGTAGCCAGAGTGTTAAAACAGGTGCTAGACCATTGCAAACCTCGATCCGAGTCAACAAACCTAGGTTTGGAATCCAAAAACTATGTTTTTAAGGGTTTTCTCCCACAAGGCAATGTTTCTAGCTCGAACAGGGCAAATCAAAGCAAGTACATCGAATTACATTCAATTGCTCATGCCTAGATACAGTAGGTTCATGTGTGTCTACTGATCTCAAGTCCAAAGTGAATATATCTAATTCATTACATGCCACTACTAGGTTTGTAATAGGTTCATTGAGGTTCATAATTGAATTAGTGAACCCAATTAGGTTTGTAGACCCAAAAGGTGAAGCCAGATGATCAACCAAAGGTGGTGAGCATGTCATTAGATCATTCCAGAGAGATTGCACATACAAAAAATCAACATCATCCATGGCTTCTTCCCCCTTTGAGCCATACAAGTTGACAATGTTTTCATCATCAGGGAGCTCCACTAAGGAAGCTATGACTTGCCCAATGGGTTCATTGTTATTGTTGTACTCATCATCCCAACTTGTAGCTGGGGCAGAGTGGATTTTCTTTCTCTTACTAGTGTGCTTGTGCTTAGTGGAAGGTTGGCTGAATGCCCAACCTGTGCACCAGGCTAAAAGGCCTGGGGGATGCGAGGATTAAAAGCAGGACCTCCTGTCCCTTGATAATGAGAGGCTGGCTGGTGTGCCAGCAGGCAAGGGTCAATGATAGTGGAGGGGGGGCATCAGCAGATGTATGGATGACTGAAGCTTGCTCCAGCCAGGTCAAGGAGGCAATCTCAGCAATATGGGCAGTGTCTTTCTTTTTCTGCTTATGGCACTTCTTCTTTTCCTTGTCAGCTGCAGGAGGGGCAGGAGCCCCAGCTGCTGGCTGCTGCTGTCCTGAAGTGGATAGCTGCTGCTGCTGGAAAGAGGGTGCCTTGCCCTGCTCATTGTGCTTGACAGCACTGATCTTATTGGCCTGGTGGCCCTTCCCCTGACTTTGAAGACCCTTGGTCTCCCAGCTATGCTTCAGCACAGCACCTATCACCACAACTGATGGATCCTTCAGCTTGTTGGTCATATAGTCGATCTAGAAGGTGAGATTCTAGATGGTGATGTCATAGATATTGGGTACTTTCACCAGCAACATCATGCCAGTGATCTTAGAATCTAGTGAGTATCTGTTACAAGTAGGGGCAGTTCCAGAGTTTTCAAAGGTTCCAGAACTTGTTCCCATGCTTCCAACACTTCCAAGATACCTTCCCGCAGTTCTGAAGGTTCTGGAATCTTGGAATCATCAGAACACTTTACCACTCTTCAATCAGACAGACTTCCTCCAGAATGTTATTGGACACTATTCCCTGAAGACTACACTCCATATGGTCATATGGAGATCCCTATTCTTGACTCACCCTGTTCCTCTTTTGTTTCTCTTTTGTAACTCTTACCATGTGTCCCCAGAATTGCTTTTGCCATGGATCTCCGCTCCTTCTTCCATCCTCCTTCTGATGGCAGTGTTGTCTCATTCTTACCATTGATCCATGAGGCTGTTGTAGTGTACCATGTGCCCTGTCCCATTGCCTTTCTGTTCCAAGATGGTTCTGGGCTGTATAAATAGCTAGTAGTTGTCTTGTATATTCCTCAGCTAGATCTGTGCAATTATACACAGTGTTTAGTCTCATCCTGCCTGAGTCTCAAGTCTCAGCAGAGAACCCCCTTCAGATTTCTATAGAACGTTGTGTTGCCTTTGAGGATACACTGGGACTAGACATTGCACAAGCATAACACTCCCACTTGTCAACCAGTCACATCCAATGCCACTGAAACAGCCCACCTTGCATGAAAATGCACTCTGGATGTGTGTATGTCAGAAGTTTGAATTTGGTCAGCCTCATCAAGTCTCAAAGACAACATGGTATTATCATCTTGTTCATGCCAATGATAAGGAAGAAAGGCAGCAAATTCTTGCTGCTCAGGATCCCACTGGCACAGTTGCTCAGTGCCATGCTACTCAAGCAGTCCGCCAGCATCAGCAAGATTCTGGTCCAAGTGGTGGCTCTACTCACATTTGAGCTCGTTCCCCTCAAGATGATGGAAGTAAGCCAGCACAAAAATGTGCAAAGGATCTCACTCCAGAGGTGTGTCCCATTGTTTCTTAGTCTATTCTAATCAAACACTAAGAATACTTAGTCAGAGGAGGCAGAATCTGCTGCTGACAAGCTGCCAATGGAACATAGGTACTCTCCAAGCCTAAATCACCCCTCACCTTCCCCATTTCGTGATTTCCCACTCTGGTTTCCATTCCCTCTGCAACATGATTCACACTCTCCATCACATCATTCACCCACTTGCTCCCCAAATCCTTCTCTTCAGCATCCTTCTGGAACATCTGACTTTGAGTTCGAAGTCAATTTTGAGCATAGGAAGCCACTTAACATTGATATTGACAACCTTGTACAGTCTGCTCTTCTCCAAAAAATAAAAGATGAACTTAAATTCATAACTCTGGTTTGAGACACCTCACTTGACAATATCAACAACAAACTCTTCAAAGAATATGTCAATAGACTTTGGACACCACCACAAGCCCCAATCACTATCAAAAGCCATGGGATTCAACATAGTATTTCCATGTACTTGGCACTTGAGCACTTGTCCCAGAGTGCATACGAACAAGTTCATCAGTCCACAAAACCACTAGCATGGAGTACATTGAGCATGACATGTGCCCAAACTCATGTGTTGGATTTACAGGTCCATTTTCTGAACTTGAAGCATGTTCCATGTGTGTGAAATCTCACTAGAATCCAGGACATCTCCATGCCAGCAATGGCTGAGTCAAAACTGCAGCAAAAAAAATTACAACAATTCCAGTTGGTCCCCAGGTTCAAGCATGCTATTGGAGTCTGGAGTCTGCATGAGATATGTGTTACCTTTATGAACACACTTAAAAGATCTTGTCAGAACTATCACAATCTGGGCAAATACCTGTTATTGACAATATTGCCATGGGCTTGGACTACCTAGGCCCTGTCATTGATGGCAATATTAAAGAGAACAATACTGTTTTCATGGTATCTGTTGATGGTGCACAGCTTTATGAGCACAAAGATTCCGACTGCTGGATATACATATATATATATCCTTGTTAATTTAGCCTCAGAAAAACAATACCAAAAAGCTTATGTTCAGCCAGGCAGATTCATTCCAGGATCTAACAAGCCCAAAAACTTGGACTCATTTTTCTTTCCTGGAATATATCACATTTCTGCACTTCAGAAGAAGGGTTTAAATATATGGGATGCTGACTGCAATGTGACCTTCCATTCCAATATCTACCTGCTATTTCCAACAGCAGATGGACCTGGTTTGGTCTACCGGGATGGAATGGTTGATCACAGTGGTAAAAATGGGTGCTGAATTTATTGTGGTATTCTTGGGCACTGAAAAACTCATGGCCACCACTACTATCCAGCACTCAGCAAACCAAGAGATTGTTGTGTTGCTGATAGCTGAAACAACTCATATTGCCCTGCAGTAGTGAGATGTGTAATGGTCCTTTGACCCTTGGATAAAGATAATGACCCTTTGGATCCTTATGAGCAATGATGAGAGGAAATCTCCAAGACTTCAAAGCTGGGGACTTCAGCCTTGAAGCCCTGGGGTTTATATATCATTCTACTGTATGTACATGTTTGTGTAAATACCATAAAGAGACATTGTACCATGATAAGGAGAAAATACATGATTGGCTGATAGGAAGACATGAGTCATAAAGAAGCATGTCCGTGAGAGAAAGAAGTAAAGAAGCATGCCTCATGTGAAACATGAGGAGTGATGTCATAGATAAGAGATAAGGGTCTAGCCCTTGAACATGTGACAAGTCACATAACTTGTGGTCTAGACTGCTGGGGTAAGCAGTCACATGATAAGTTATGCTGGAAAATGTCTAAGTTCCAGTGGCCTTGTGCCAATAGGGATTTTCCTTATATAGGAGGTCAGGAGTTTGACTCCTGCTATGAACAAGTTTTTAAATAGTGAAAGAGTGATCATAACAATAGCAATTACCCTGATGTCAATGTTTTCGACCTTCTCCTTGGTGGCTCTGAGACATATGCCAACAACCTCTGATAACTTATTGCTTCCCCAAATCAGACACAGTATGATCAATGCAAGACTGAGATGGGAATTACAAAGGCTCCTTTAATCCTTGGGCTCGATCAACATCATTCCCTCAGCATTCTGTACTGCATGACAACTGACATCATGCATCTCACAGGCAATCTCAGTGATCTATTGATTGGACTCTGGTGAGGCACAATCAATTGTAACCATACAGACAATACTGAGACATGGGATTGGGCTGTATTTTTGGACAATGTCTCTTGAGAGAGGTATGGTGTGTCTGTTTCAGCAGCTGGGCCATATCTCCCAGGATCATTTCGTACCCAACTCCACAATATTGCCAAAAAAACTCTCATCAGGTTACAAGACCTGGGAGTTTCAACTTCATACATTTGGTCTTGGTCCCATCCTCCTGTACAATATCTTACTGAATGCATACCTCACCAACTATTGCAAATTAGTACGTGGCTTTCAGATCATGTGCCAACACAGTATTGACACCAACTCTCTTATAACTGCTCAAACTCTTCTTTGCCAATGGGAATGTGAATTTGAAGACATCTATTATCAACATCAAGAGGACCATATTCACTTTATATGGCCCTGTGTGCATCAAGCTGTCCATCTTGTTAGTAAAACTAATCAAAAAGGTCCTCCAATTTGCTATGCATAATGGATCATGGAACAGACCATTGGCAATCTTGGACAGGAGATTTGACAGCCATCTAACCTCTATGCCAATCTTGCACAGGAAGGGGTTCATTGCTGCTGAGTTAACAGTCTCCTTGCTGCTGTTCCTGAGTTGAGTATTCCCTCCCCAGGACATGCAGAAAATGCAGTCAACTTATCAGATGGTTTCATTCTTCTATCAAAACATGACTGCTATTTCATACTCCCCACTCCTCTAGAAGCAGAAGCTCTTCAGAGTTCACTTTTGGAAACAGAGTTCACTTTTGAAAACAGAGTTCACTTTTGAAAACAGTGCCTCCTGTTGGACATATCAAATGATGGGCACACCTGCAACTCAAGAATGGTCAGATTACATAGACAGCCTGGCAAGAGAATCAGAAAGCCCAAGACAAGCTTCAGGTATCACACAATGTTACAGTTTGTTCATTCCTTCTGCTTTGAATGCTTCTAATGTAGTATTCTAGTTCTTGCATAATGAACAGATACACTTTGGGGAAGTACAGTACTTTACTCAACTTTCTTGTCAAGTCGAGGGTGAATGGAAATTTTGCAATGTTGCACTCATCAAGCTATACTCACTGCCTGAGCCTGATCTAATCTGATTGACCTCTCAAACCATTGCCACATGTGCTCATACTGATGAGCTCATTGCCATTGATGTCAAAACAATCAGAAGTGTCATAGCAATGATATCTAGAAGACTCACCCTGCCAAACAGTGAAGAAGCTGAGCAGTTTTGCTGTCTATCATAGTCTGGATTGGATGTATCTGTATTGGGGATGGAATATGATATCTATGAAGATGATGGTGACGTTGGCGATGATATAGAATAGGAACTGCATTTCTTACCAGTATAACAGACTATGTGCAATGTGATCTTGTGTTTTGGGTCTGCTCAATATGGGACAGTCTCACAGAGTTCCATTTGCAGGAGTGAGAGGTTTTCAGCATGGGTTCACCATGGGCATCCATTGAGGCAAGGCAAGGGGACATGAAGAAGATGAGGTAGGGAATGCAAGTTGCAGCACACTCAGGGGAGGGCAGAAAGAATACTTGGGCTGCCATGTTAAGTGGCTTGCCAAAGGAGGGCATCCGAGAATGACTAGCAGCAAAAGCCCATTTAAAGATTCCCATGGAGTCGATCCTCTGTTGACATCAAACATGAATGGCTTCACATGTGAGTTGAGAGTGGCAGATGGTAGGGCAGGGGGAATGATATGCTGCTCAACGATAAGCTGTGCTGCCACTGGGTCATGCACACTGAACTGTGCTGAAGGATTTCTAAAATGTGGGAGTGGTGGGAGAGGTCAGCACCCAGGAATCAAAGTCAACAATGGGCTGAGGATAAAATACAGATGTGTCACATATCTTGCCATAGGCATGGGTGTACATGCCCATGTTGGCCAACTCAACAGCTGGTCCTTTGTGTTGGGTATCATCTTCACTGGCAAATCAACAATGACTTATGGGAATGGCAAACCAAGGTGTGAAACCAGGATGGTGTGCAATGTTTGAGTGGCCTCTGTTGTGCTGGTAAGTTGGGCGACCAGGGGCTGTAGGGGGGAAAAGGGTTGCATGGGTGTCTGAAGCAAGGGTGGTGCGATCAGGAAAGGGGGCAGAAGAGGCTGCCACATGAGAGGTTGCATAGACAAGGAAGGACAAGGAATGAAAGTAACCTTACCTTTGTCTGAACTGACAACTCCACTGGCTTCTTTAGCCTTGGACATCTTGCAGAAGGGCTGGAACTAGCTTGAGTTTGCACAAATTGTATATGGACCAGAGAAAGTGACCAGTTGACCTGGTGTCCTGATCAAATCACATGGTGGTATTTATAGTGTGTACCTCCTCATAAGTCCTTCAGATACAATTACCATCATGTCACATCAGCATATCCATAACAACAATTTCATCCATATTGCTGTCCCACTGAAACACCCCGAAGACATGTATTTCATCATGGTCACCCCAGAGTTTCTGGGGCCTTTGGTGAGCATGTATTATCATTTTCCATTCCTACTCACCAGTGTATTCCTCAGACCATCGAAGTTATCTCATCCTGTGTTCGGGGTCCCTGCGCTGCTGCAGTTACCCAGAAAATGGAAGCACCAGCATCCTCGGAGCTTCCACTTGTCACCCTGAATAAAGGGAAAAAATGTGCCTATGGTAAGTACCCCTTTTGTTGTTTCTTACCTGATCATTTACCCTACCACCCAAAGACCCAGACGATAGTCTGACAGAACCCAAGTCAGATGATTTTCTGCCTGTAAAGATGGCAGCAACTACCTCTAATACGATTACAAACAAGGTATGCTCTTCCCTCTGCTTACACCTGAGTATATGCAGCATATAGGTATTCGTTCACAGAAGAACCAGAAAACATTGAGATATACAAAGCCGGTTGCAAGTGGGAGCTTGCGTAAATAATTGTTTGTGATGCAGCTCTAGTGTATAGTAGTACTTTGTATTGTAGGTTGCTAGTGTATGCATTGATATGAAATGAGCAGATGTGCGCCGAAAAAAAAAATCATATACATATATCAGATGTCTGTGTTATCTCTTCCCACTGTCTATCCTCGCATCCACCATATCCACGGCACAATGCTTCCAGCTTCCCTTCCTTCGTTTTCTCCGCTTTCTGATGAGGATGATGTGACCAATCGGATGCCCTCGTTTATCAATTCCCCTTTAGACACCTCCGCTCCGAATTTCGGGGGATTCGTGCAGCGAACACACTCTCACCCACCTCAACCAGCAACTACGAATTTCTTTGGTTACAATCAAGCAAGTACTATCATATCTATGAAAATTACTAACTACTCGCTTGTTTTAGACTGCATACATGCAGGACCCTAGTACACAAAGGCTTCAAACGCTCGAAGAATGATGCCAAAACCTAGAGTTGCAGGTAGTAAGCCTAACCGTGGAGCGTGACACATTCAAGTAAGTAGCCATACTACTTAATTTGATGCTCTGAAACGCTGGGCCAGGAATATGTGTCAGGACTTGTCTCGTCGTGCACCTGACTCACAAATATCCTCCGTCAGTCCCATTGGCCCCCCTGGACTCCCTCGCAACTTAGAAGAGAAGAGACCCATGCCAGAAAGCTATCCAGCTATCAAGTTCTGGAACAAGAGCGACTGGACCACCTGAATCAGTCGTCCAGAGAACTACAAAGCTGGGAAGACCTCCTACCTGGAAGGGACGGATGGAGAGCAACTTGATTCGAAGGCAGTCAGCTCAATTCGCGACAGTATGCACCTGGCATGGAACGACCTTGCAGAACAAAAGTGTGCTCCCTTCACATGGGGACGTGCTACTGCTAGTACGCATCAATTTTTTCATTCATATATGGAGGACAGGTGGCCGCTCCTCAAACTCTGCCACAACGGATGGAAGCTCGACGAGCTGGCATCCATCACCCACCCAGGATACAAGCGGTCATACCTCAACAACGAGGGCAACTTGAAGGTCAAGGTGAAGACCGAGGAAAATGACACAGCCGACGTCACCACTGGTGGCAATCCACTGGGTCACTTAGGTGACGTTAACAAAATCAATGAGAACAAGAAAAGTAGCGATGGCAGCGTATGCCCTAAAAGCGAAAGCCTTTGATCAAGGCATCTGAGTTGGATATTCCCGCAAAGAAGCAAAAAGGTACTTTGATTTATTTTATGCTCTCGTCACTGACATGCCTCTTTTTCTCAAGTAACACCTAGTACTAAGGGCAAAGCCATACAACGTGATGTCAACATCGAGAACCCGACCGATGTCTGGGGCATGGATGATGACCCCATCGACAACTCAGTCTGGAGCCCAGACCCAACCCCTGCAGACGATATGGTTACCGCCAGCGCCACAAGTAGCACCAAGACAGTCACGAGCACCATGAATGTCAATATCAACAAGAGGCTAATCAATAGCACTCAAGTCGAGATAGGTACCAGTGCCTTGGACAGTGGCAATGAGGTCACATGTACCGGCACTATGGACAGCCACGGTAAGCTTATCAGTACTGCGGAGAGTAGTAATAAGCTCACAAGCGCCACAGAGGACGATAACTTGGCTTCCAAGCTCAGTAGCAATGCCATGGAAAGCCTCAGTAATACCAAGGATGACACCAAGGAGCTTGCCAGCGGCCACGAGAACCTCGAAGACACTGCAGACAGCAACAGAAAATTGCTCAATGACCAGAACCCGGTCAATGACAACGTATGCCCGCCTAGGGCGAAGAGGGGCGTCAGGCTTATAGTTAAAAACCCAATGTAAGTCATTCAATTTAGTGTACTATTATACTGATTTTTCGTTGCTTTAGTTCCGTTGCCTCTCTCTCTGCAGCCAAGATTGACATGCCCGAGCTCCCTCCACCTCCTCCATCAGAACCTGCACAGTTAGACAAGGACAAGAAACCGAAAAAGTGAAAACCAAAGGGCGAATGCGAGTTCCATCAGAACGAACTGGACGGTAAGTCAGAAGATATCTAATTGTCCTTACTACTATGTCTTCATACACAGAACCCTCTGTGCGCGCCGTTGGTTGAAGCAAGTAAACGAGGATGGCACAAAAGACGAATTCGAACAGTATTGGTGGACACTAACAAATGAACAACGCACGGTATGTACATTCCACCATTTTATCGCTTACACGTTGACGAGTATTGGATACAGTCATATGATGCCGAAGTGGGAACCATTGTAAGTGTTTTGCTCCTCAATGGATATGTACTAACCGCATCAAAGGCCCCAGGGAAGAAGGAATGGTTAAAGCCAGGCCACGCAGACGGGAAGGTCTATTGGTTCCGCCAACACTCCCAATTGGTCCCCCTCTCCTATTTTGTCATCTCGCTGGTCTCGCCGTTCGGCCGTATCGCTCTCCCCTTCCAATTTTCTCGTCTTGCCGGTCTTTTCGTCAAAATGCTCTCTGCTTTCGATTTTGCTCGTCTCATTTGCCTCGCCATCCAGTCATTTCGCTCCAGGCTCCGCTTTCGAATTTGCTATTGGCCTCGTCACCCAGTCACATCGCTCTCTCTGCTTTCCACTTTGCTCGTCTCGCTGGTCTCACCATTCAGTCGCCTCACTCTCTCTGCACCAATCTGGTAAGTTTTCATGTTTTATTAGCTTCACCCCCATAACTGTGCTAGCGGCGCATACTAACGCATGCCCACGCATATGCATTCCTAGGCATTTCTACACATACCTACGCATACCGGAACGAACGTATTCCTCCGCATCCCTAAGCATTCCTACGCAGATACATTTTTACGCATACCAGTACATACCAGCACATACCAGAGTCGAACAGAATAAGACATAAGTTTGCATATACAAGCGGACGAATGATTCGAAGGGGACTGCACCAGAGCGCATTGGGGCGCAGACGTGAGCATAGGGGGAGAATTGCCCGCAGAGAGCAGTCTGAACATACGGAGCATTCGTATGCAGATAACGACAGATCCGTGCACGTCAGAGCGCATAAAGATAGTTCCGCGTCATGTGTATTTATTCCTACGTCTGTCTAATTCGTAGAGCCCGTCTGCCCGCACACTCGCGCACATCCCGGCCGATCAGAACACAGCAAGTTTTCACAGGGCTTGAAGCCTTTCTCTTTTTTTTTTTTTGGCTTTACATTTGTTCAAGAGAACCTCATGCGGCGAAAATTCGGTTCCTGCTTCGATGGGTCATGGCACACCTCTCCATCGATATCGATATTGCACGTACTGGTGGAGAAGAGTTAATACAATCCGATCATCCACCTTGCCATCCAAGATAGGTGGTGGGGGAAATAGTGCATAAAAATCAATATCGCACAAAACGAAAAGTCGAGAGATGATGATCGCAGCTTGGCAGACGAAACTTCTTGGTAAGAAGGGCAGATCTGCCTTGAGGGCGATTATCCACCGCTTCGACTATTTGTGATCGAATGACATGCTGCAACAACAAAAATGTGAAGTTCGGGGGAAACATGAACGTGATCAAGGAAAATGCTGCCCAAAAGTTACCCAACAAGGGACATACGAGCACAAGAAATATTTGGACGAACGTGCTTGAGAGATCCAAATTATAGAACACTAGCTCCACATCGAGGAAAACACTGAGCCACACCAGAAGAGAAACTCTTACCAGACAAGGTAAGTCCCGTATGTCCAATTCAGTCCGGAGTGATCGGACTGTATAGTAAGGTCCTATATAGCCCCACACTCGAAGCAAACGACGTGTAGGAGCTTGCCTTTATCTTCGCTTCACTCATGCCCGTCCAAAGTGAGCCTGCGTTTCATCCCTAGCCCATCAGAGACCCCTCACCGTTCCCAGGTAAACACTTTTTGAACGCACCCGCCTCGCTCGTGCTCGACTCCCTCAAGGGTCTCTGCGTCCTCAACCCACATCTCGCTATCGACGCCCAGAACAGAGGTGATCCCTCCCGCGTTCTCCGATCTCGAATGATTCTCACCATGCAACGCCAGTCGTTCATCTTGCGAATCCAGACCGTTCCAAAGTTGCCCTCGTCTGTGGAGGTGGCTCTGGCCACGAACCGTCCCACTCTGCGTTCGTCGGTAGGTATACGAGCGTTCTGAATCGTCTTCGGATCTCGATCATTCGTCCTTCGCAGGTCAAGGAATATTGACAGGTGTGATCTTCCGTTCACCTCTTGCAACGCTCGACCCAACACGATACCAGCTGCCGTCTGCGGAAACGTGTTTGCCTCGCCTAATGCGAGTCAAGTCCGTCGCGCGATCGACTTGGTGAGCAACGATGCAGGGTGCGTTATCTTGTCTCTGGTTTTCTGTCCTCTTGTCTGACCGCTCTCCCAGCACGATCATCATCGTAAAGTAGACCACGCTTCGCCCGTTTCGGCTTCCACTACTTATCATTCGATCACACAAGAAACTATACCGGTGATGTTCTCAACTTTGGGCTCGCGAAAGAGCAGTACGCTGCGACCCACTCCGACAAGTCAGATCGCGTCAAATTCCTTATCGTAGGCGACGATGTTGCCGTTGGACGAGAGAAGGGGGAAATTGTTGGGAGGAGGCAGGCTTTTCTCATTTCCAATCTTGCCATCATCTGACACATTGGCAGGGGTCTTGCTGGAGTCTGTTTGGTGTACAAGATTGCAGGTGCGTTGGCCGCTCGTGGAGGCTCTCTTGACGAAGTCTATGCTGTTGCCGAACACGTCTCGTCTCGCCTCGGCACGATTGGAGTGGGGCTCGAGCACTGCCATGTACGCAATCTGGTTTTAAACATACATTCCAATTATTGCACTACGCCTAGGTTCCCGGCACTGCGGTACCCGATACACATTTGGGTGCTGGAGAACTTGAGATTGGGTTGGGTATTCACAATGAAAGTGGCCATCGCCGTGTTTCACCGGTGCCGCCGCTCAACGAACTCGTCCCGAGCCTCATTCAGATGATCACTTGCACCACTGATCCTGATAGATCCTTTGTGCCGGTCAAAAATGATGGCACCGATCGCGTAGTTTTGCTCGTCAACAACCTCGGTGGTGTGAGCGAACTTGAACTTGGTGCCATTGTTGGCGAAGCAAAGAATGCACTGGATAAACAGGGAATTACAGTGCTGCGGGTCCTGGCTGGGACATTCATGGTCTGTTTGTCACTTGTGCACGCAAGAAAGAAATGACGGACATTAGCATAGACGAGCCTCAACATGCCGGGGTTCTCCATCACCCTGTTACTGCTCCCTGAATTCGACCAGCCGGTTTCTGCGGATGTGATACTCTCCCTGCTTGATGACGACACGAATGCGCCAGGATGGAAGTGGTCATCAAAGACGGAAGCAAAGACAATTGTTGAGACGGCTTGCTTGGAAACGAGCAATACGGGCACTCTTGGGGGCGCATCGTCTCTAAAGGCACCGGATGCTGGCGCTTTTGGGAGGGCCATTGAGCGTGCGTGTAGAGCGCTTCTGGCGGCTGAAGGGGAGATTACGGATATGGACAAGATCGCAGGGGATGGAGACTGCGGGCTTACTCTGAGCGCGGGTGCATCGGGTGAGTGAGAAGACTTGACTAGACACCTTGATGCTGAGCAACTGCAAGGTGTGCTCGAGGCTCTCAAGCAAGGCAGCATTGCAGGAGAAGACGTCGTGAACAGCATGATCACGATATCCAGAGTGGCGGAGGAGAAGATGGGGGGAACAAGCGGCGCGCTATACTCGTTCGTATTCAGCAGTGCCACCTCGTGCGCGTGCTGATGATCTGAACAGCATTTTTTTCTCGTCGTTGGCGCAAGCGCTGGTGCGAAGCTCTGCTTCGGTTGCGACGATCGAGGTCTGGAGCGGCGCTCTCAAGAGTGCACTCGAGCGACTGTACACGTACACGCGTGCGCGACCACCGTCTCGTACGCTGGTGGACCCGCTTGTTGCGTTCGTGGAGACGATTCCTGGGGGGCTTGATGGGGCAGTGAAGGCGGCGTCGGCTGCTGCAGAGAGGACGAGGGAGGTGGAGGCGAAGGCGGGGAGGAGCGCATACATTGAGGGCGGGCTGTTGCGGGGCGTGGCTGATGCGGGTGCGTGGGGCGTCAAGGTGATAGTAGAAACGTTGTCACGTGATGAGTGAGGGTTGTCATGTGACGAGTGAGAGTACCCGAGCGGTCATGAAATAAGGAATAGGAATTCTGCTGTGTCTTTCTTGCTCATGGCGTCCGAGTGCGATCAGTGTCTTCCGTCGTGTCCCATCGCCGAGTTCACGCCAGAATGCACAAACGAGTGTCTCGTCCTCGCCTGCGATGACCCTGATCACGGCCCACAGTCCTGCCAGGTCACAAACGGTGCGGCAGCCTGCAACGACTCCTGCATCTCCGCATCCGCCTGCGACCACTGCCCCGCCCTCGACGAAATCGTACGCAGTCCCGCTCCCATGTACAGACACCCCACTTACCTCTCCCACAGCTCCTCTGCTGCACCGACTACCACTCCTATCTCGCAGACCGAAAGTCTTACGTCACACCATGGTCTCACCCGATGCAAGCCCTCATATCAGACTCCTCCATTTCCTCCAGTGCCTCCTCTTCCCCTTCTCTCCCTCCCTTTTCACCGCAGCTACATGACCCTTCTGCCTTTGCCCTTCCACCCTCCCAACCTTTTGCCTGCATGTGGGCAAACTGTCGCTCCGTCTTCAATAGCCTCCCAGATCTCGCAGCCCACGTCAATCTCCATCATCTCTCTACGGGCACCCCAGCCCTACCTCTTCAACCACCCGACGATCCCAACCTATTCACTCGTCCCCTTTCCTGTCACTGGGGCGATTGCGAAATGTTCCCGTCGCACGTTCCAACTGCCACAACCTCGTCTTCCGAGGCTCTGGACGTCCTCGCAATGCATCTTATGCAGGATCACCTCGGTCTAAACCTCGACTTTCTTTCTTTGTATCCACCACAGCCTCCTCTTGTGGACGGTGTCACTTCCCTCACCGTTCATCAACCACCTGTCTCTCCCAACCCTCCCTCGCACGATTGCTCCGGCATCCATGTCTGCAAGTGGAGAGAGTGCACACAGACGTTCTCCTCGTGCGATGATCTCACAGCCCACGTTGCCTCCGTCCACATTGGTGGCGGAAAAGCCCAATACGAGTGTTTCTGGGAGGGTTGCAACAGGAACGGTAGCAACGCCTTTGCCAGCAAACAAAAAATATCCAGACATCTTCAAGTTGGTACCTCACCTCACGCCGTTGTACCGCGCTCAACCACTCTTTGTAGTCGCACACAGGACACCGTCCTTTCCAATGCCAGGTTTGCAACCAAAATTTTTCCGAGGCCGCAACGCTCCAGCAACACATGCGCCGTCACACACGAGAGAGTGAGTCGTCCTTCCAACAAGTTTCGGTATCGTGCCAATCTTCCCACAGAGCCATACATCTGTGATTATCCCGGATGTGGCAAGGCCTTTTCTATCACGGGAGCATTGACAATCCACAAGCGCACGCACAACGGCCAACGGCCGTTCCAATGTAAATTCTGTGACAAGTAGGCATCCTGTCGACCACATTCCACTCGTTCGCTCACAATCATCTCCAGAGCTTTCTCAGAGTCTTCTAATTTATCCAAGCATGTGAGTCCATATATCTCTTTGATTTTCTGTATTACTCATTCGCTTGAAAGCTGCGGACGCATACCGGCGCACGTCCATATGTTTGCACCGAAGAAGGGTGTAACAAAGCGTTTGCTAGACCAGACCAACTAGCTAGACATACAAACGTACACCGAAAAAAGGGACCCAAAGGATAACTTATCTATGGCTTTGTACGGTTTCATATGTTGTATGAATTATTTTGTACTTTACAGTTCCGACCAAGCGGATGAGAGGTGAGGTATGCAAGAGTCGACTACAAGAGGAAAACAAGAAACATTCATAAATGATAATAGAGATAATTCACCATTACTTTTCTTCCAACGTCAGTTGATTGATGTCGCGGGCAATGTCAGCTGTGTCATTGGCCTCTGGGTTCTCTGGCTCTAACTCGGGAGATTTTTTCAGTGGCGTAGTTTCCGCAGAGGAAGGTCGCCATGGTACAAGGAGGGCGGCAGGCGCGAGCCCGAGGGTCCTCTTTGTTGGTATCACACGGCCTGCGCAAAACATGAGTACGACGGTAAACGCGACAAGAAGACAAGACGACGTGCCGAGCTTCTTGAGGTTGTCATACCCCTTTAGCCTCATCTTGTCGAACTCGGGGTCGACAGAGGAACCTTCCTCGAGTGCTACATAGTCGATGCGCTTTGAGACGATGAACGCATCCGTGAGCGTCCACACCGCATCGGGGACGATTTCGTCGACCCAACGGCAGTGGCGTAGTAGCTCACAGCGCTCGACGTGCGGGACCCGAAGTAGGGCACCATGTTCGCGACACGAGTCGTCTGGAAAGACGCCCACCATGAGATGCACGGAGGGGAAGGCGAGCTTGGCTTGACGGAGCTGCAGCATGTGTCTGTGATACGTGGCCCGTCAGCGCGGACGTACGTGGTATATCACACAGCACGGTGCGTACCCCGCTGTCAAGACGTCAAAGACGCCGTCGAGATAGACGCGGTAGGTTCGGTGGTCGAGTGGGTAGCTGCCAGCGCCGTTCCGTCTGCCGTCGATCGCACCACGGACGCAGGTCTGGATGTCGGTCGCAGAGAGGGACGCGGTGCTGAACGTTTCCCGAGCAGCGTCCGTGGGTGGGATTTCGCGTACGGCCTGGGCAGCAATGTGGCCAAAGTCGGTGATGCTGGACTCGAGAGAGCGTTGGCCGGGGTTTGAGATGACGTCGTAGTCTTCGTCGCTGAGGACGGAGGAAGTGTCCATGGTGGTCAAGTCCAAACTTGAATAGTCTTAGTACGCTACTAACGGTGCTATCACACCCGGCAAGAAGGCTCGTCCTCCCCTGTTGCCTTGGTACCACGGCACGTCGTGCGCGATCAACACGCGCACCTTTCCAACGTGTAGCAGCGATCTCACCCGCCCCAAGTTCTCCTCCGCGACGTCCTTGTCCGCGTGCATGATACACCGTACTTCTCCCGTCGCTCCATCCTCCACGCACGCAAACGCTTCTTCTCCCGTCACGATCCGCCAGTCGTGCGCGGAGTCACCGGCGAGGAGAATCCACGACCCATCTGCGGACGTGCGTGCGAGCACGTTGACGTGTCCAACGAGATGTCCTGCACACACTCTCTTCAGTCCCGCCATCCACTGCGTCCCCCTCGCGTCCCTCGCTCACCTGGCGCATCTATGATATACAGACTCCCGTCCCCGAAAAAGTCTAGTGCGTGTGGATACGGTCCGATCGACGTGTTCATGTCCGATCGAGATATGAATCGCGCACGATCAACCGGTACGGCCGTCGACGAGACGAACGCGTCCGGATTCTCGGGGTATCCATTCGCCAGCAGCTCCCGACACCCTTCCCCCACGACGAACGTCGCCTTTGTGAACGGGGCGTGATCCCCCACGCTCGGACGGCGTCAGCACGTTTCGTACCGTCGAACGAGTGACCGCCACTCACTGGTCCCAGTGCAAATGACTGACGACGACAGCGTCCACGTCGCTCGGCGACACGCCCCCCTTCTCGAGCGACTCTGCAACGTCCTGTTCTACCGTCGACGAGAAGCCAAAGTCCTGGATGCGCTTCTGCAAGGCCGGCGGGTACCCTTCAAAGTCGCGACGCGTGCCGAGGTCGAACACGATCTGAAAGCCTGTCTTGGAGTGGCGCAGAAAGAAGGCGAGCGAGGGACACCTCACGGTCTCTGGTGCAGCGCCGGCGAGGAACTTGTCGATGGAAAGGGTGATGTGCCCGGCCTCGAGCGCGGAGACATTCATGTATGCTTGATCTGCAGCCGGTGGAGGGAGCGTTACTGCCGCCATCTGGCCGGACATTCGAGTGCAAGAAGTCAGAGGATGGCAGAGTCCGTCCCCGTGACGCAATCTGTCGAGTCAGATATCGGTCTTCAAGTAGAACTTGATGAACGCCGAGTTTAGGTATGTAATCGATCATTGGCATGGCAAACACTTGGCACAAAACCACATGCTAAAGCTATGCAAGCTTCATGCATCGATTATCCAGCACAGGTGCTTGTCTGGATACAAGGTCGTAGCAGTGAATGAACCTGGTAGCCGATTTTTGCAGATAATCTCTGCGATCGTGCGTTGCAAGTACAACAATCTTTTGTTGGGAGGCAAACTCGGACAGATAGGATACCTTTATTCTTCACACGGAACTATATTAGTCCGGGCGCACGAACCAAACGGACAGCTTGGTAACAATGCGCCATTAAACCGACCGTCCGAGAAAAAGCATATCAGGTACATTGAATACGAGAAAAATACAAGAGGTTTTCGTCCATCTAATATGTACAACTCAGTTCACATCACCATTCTCTTCCGCGCCACCTGCCTTGGCGTCTGCACCTTGAGCTTCCCATGCGTGTGCCCGCGTATTCGCAAGGATCGTCGAGCTAGGAGATGGACAAGCGATTCTCGACGTGGATCCGGTTCTCGAGTGCCGCTGGCGGCCTTCCCGTGCAGATGCGCTTCGCGTGCTGCTCCAGACCACACGACCACGGCCATCCGTCAAAAAGGGTGGATCTACGTCTTGTTCACGCTGAGTACGACTGGGTGACATGTCCGTTTGAAGATGTGCAACAGGCTGGGAAGTTGGCTGTTGGTCCAAAGGAGAACGAGGAGTTGTGCTTGCCACAGAAACAGGCGATTCAATCGGAGCGGCATCCAATGAATGCGAGTCAAATATCTCTTCTTCTTTTTCTTCCTCTTCCTCTTCTTCGTCCTCTTCGTCGTCATCCGAGATATCAATGATGTACGTCTGCCGATGGGTGCTCATTGCTGTACTGAATCGAGACGACGGATTTGCAGGCTGAGACTCAGAGAATAAGAATAACGGCGTAGCTGGGCGAGTAGTGGCAAGAAATTCTGTCGTCGACACCGGCAATGACACATGTTCCGGGGGTGGATCCAATGTCATAGATTGTATTCTATCTCCTTCCGAGACATCGGAAGATGATGTTGCTTCCTCATCGCTTTCAGCCAGATAATCCTCCTATGTTTGAAATTATGTGAACATGGTAACAAGTGGGAAAAGTTATGAGTTACATCTACGAGTCGCTTCGTGACAAAGTAGGGGAGGGGAGGAACAACTTACGTACCAAAAAACCAAAAAAAATTGTCTATGGCGTCCTCATCGTCTGAAAGGTCGCTGACAGGTTCGTTATTGTGTGCGAACCTCTCCGTGAAGGGAAGGCTGGCCCGTATGGCATCCAGCGTAGCATGAAGATTGGTGAGTGGATTATCGAAGATATGTTGCAAGATTTCGATCGGGTCGTCTGAATCAAACCGAGCAGAAGGGACGTTGGCATTTCGGAAACGGTGTCTCCGATACACCTAAGTAGATGACGTTGGAACGAACGGAATGGTATATCGGGATACGACCCACATTCATGAAGTGCTTCGCACCGTGGCAGAAGACATGCGGTGAACCATCGGGATTGATGTGTTGATAGAAACAATCTATTCCGAAAGGACAACATGGCTTTCCGGTACGCGATGTCTCTACAAAGTACCTAAAAGATCAGGTTAGATAGCGACGAATAGAAGAGGGTTAGGGGCTCACTTGCAAGACACCCTTGCCATGCTGGCCTTGTATGCATCTATCGTCTCCTTCTTTCTAGCACTACCGTCCGGAAAGAAATGGGCGGATGGTGTTACGAAACGAGAGGGTGTACGACAGAGCGGACAGCACTTGATCGTGCCCGAAGAGACCACGTCTGGTGACTTGCCCTCAGGAGCACGCCACTGACGTATACACTGTAGAGAATGAGCCACACGACAAGGGCAGAGGGTGTTACCAAACCTCGAGACAAAATACGTGACTGCAGTCGGCTGCGCACGATTCAATATGACAAGCATGGCAGGCAGAGCGGACGTACTGAGCAAGCCGTACGTGGTCGGCTTTTCGAGACAGATGCAGCACAGCTCGGCGCTGAACTGAATCCTCTCGTCGTCGACCGCTATCTTTGGAAGATCGTGGCGGAACCAGCAGCGATCTCCGCGAGTACAATGCCCTGGAAGGAGGTGAGGAAAGATGACGGATGAGGGTGGGATTTGGAGGTACCCCTTGCGTAGTACTTGCACACCTTGGCTTTGTCATAGGGCGTCAAGTGCTCGTTAGGGCCGTGTAGAAACTTGCAGTTGTCGCCGGCGAAGCAGCCCCTTGGAGTTGTGTAGTAGCGACAGATTCCCCTTGGCTTGGATGTCACCGGACGATCCATGTAGACATCCAGGACGAGTCGACCGCTGTGGTAGGAGCAATGGAGTGATTTTTTCTCACGGCGTTCGGTTATGTCGCTCTCGTCGACGTCGACGATCAAGAACCAGCTCAACCTCGCGCTCGGCCCGAATGCGTCCGCCTATTTCACCGTCCTCAGCCAGTTCGTGTCCGCCCGAATATCAAGGCAGGAGTTCGAAGACGCCGTTCGCCATGCCCTCGACGCGCCAAACTTGGGTATTACCAGTACTACGTCCAAGTCATGACACTAATGCCACGTCCCAGTCCAGCTCCACAACTCCCTCATCATATCCTTGTTCGACTTCACCGTACACCGCAGACCGCCCACCCCTCCCCCAGATGCACCCAAGCAGCCACCCCGCAAGCGCCGTAGGGTCCTCCCCTACCAAGGGCCGGACGACTTGGACGGCACCCTGCGCTCCACCCGGCTCAAGCGATGGACTGTCTCCCTGGGCAGACGCGAACGAGACAGGATACGTGGCCTTCCCTTGCAGAGCGCCCTAGAGCGCCCACGCCCACGCAAAGACGCGGACGAGATTGCCCGGGACAGAGCCGTCGTTCTTCTTACAGAACGTGGTGGTGAGTCCACTGCTCCCCGACATGCCCCTTGTAGACCAACCCCGTATGGCAGATCCGCCGGGTAGTCGCCTTCCACTCAATCTCTCTTCTATATCCAGAGCTCCAACATTGCAACACTTATCGGACCGGATTAATCTTATATCCGCCCAGCACAATCTGGGTGCGCCATCTCGCACCGTGGCATCTCTGATGATGCTCGCTTTTGAAGTAGGCTCCTTTTATCCTTGGTCGGACGTCGCTAATGGCGAAACAGGCAAAGCTGAAACAGCTCATCACTCATGCGCTCTCTCTTACGTCTACCTCCCACGCAATAGCATCTATCAACCCTTCCGTACCGCGCTCTAACAATCGCGTTCTCACCGCATCATCCTTTGATACGCTCTTCACCTTATCCCCTGCCGTGCTTCCAAACCAGTCCGCAGCAGCCATGAGGCTAGCAATGGGGGAGAACGAACCGATGGACGACGAGGATGTTATCATTCTCAAAAACAGAGAAGTTCGAGACCAACGATGGCAGATTCTTGCTCTCTTGGGTGAACGAAGCACGATGAGAGAAGCTCTCAGACAGTCACGGTGAGCTGTCCGTGGCACATCTGGATCGTGGTCCAGAAATCATTATACAAGGGACGACGATCTGTCCCATCTTTGACAAGACCATAGTTGCAGTCTTGGCGAAACCATGGACGGAGTAGATCAAACTAACTTGACCCCAACGCCCCAAGATTCCATAAATCGATAAATCTGCATGCAGTTCGCCTATGGCTCAAGGCGACATTTCCATATCCTCCCATAACCTCTTTCTACTCTTTGCCTGTCGCACGTCAATGCTCTCGAACTTGGATTCCCACTCCTTTCTTACACTTGCTTGTTTCTTCACGCGGCTCTCTTCATCTTGGTCCTTGGTCCGTTCATTTCCCCACAAACGATTTATCCAGTCATCGAGATCCTTGTATGTATTAGCATCTCGAATCTCACGGCCGCTCGACTCGTATCCGATCGTTTGTAGTTCCCGGAGGGTAAGACCGTCCATGAAGGAACGTTCCGACGACCGAAAAATCTTGGTAATTCGAGGGAAGCGTAACTCGTAATACTTTTTTTCCCTTTAAATCAGCGGGTGTGATGGGTTGCGATATCCATGCTGACCTTGCAATGAAGACTTTTCGTGAACCCAGCACCGCATAGTTCAACTAGAACCGGGGTTTGGACAAGGACTGTCGGCTGAGCAAGTGTCTGAGGTATCGAATACGAATACGAAAGTACGTTGCGAGAAGTCTGTCGATTCATGTGGCTGGGGACCGACGACCAAAGACGAGTGTTTCTCACCGATGGCTCAACTGCGTCTGCTCGTACCCAAAAATTGAACTCCTCCAATTGTTCGCGGGACAAGCCGTAGGAAGCAGTGAAGTAAACAACGAAATTGGGCTTCACTGCAGACTACAAAGATCTTTGTTCTTGGATAAACGTGACTTTAATTAAGGGGACTTACATCAGCTGCACATTGAGAAGAATTGGCTAGCGCGCCGATGTAAAACGTGGTCAGAGTGGTGGGAGGTACTATGACGGATTTGAGTTGTACTACTGCCGGTCGAACCAGTGTAGAACCCACCTCGGAGTTCTCTCGCGCGATCTTTTTCCCAAGAACCACCGATGACGACAAGATCGACAGTGTCCCCGTATCCGGGAACGTAATCCTTCTTCAACTATTTCGATAGAAATTTCTTGAAAAAAAGGCAAAGTCGCAGCGTTCGTCACGTACCTTGACCCAAGGCAACTTCCAGTCACCGTACACGCTTTCCCCTGATTTGAGGATCAAGCCCTCTTGGCTTTCTGCTATGCATTGCGCCCATATTTCTCGGAGATTCTTGGCGGCGCTCTCCATACTTAGGCTGGCGTCATTTGATACCATGAAGCGCTCAGCGATCATAGCCCGGCCTGGTATCTCGTAGACAACGCTTTCAAGTATCGATCGTCGGATCGTGTACGGAACATTGAGAAGCGAGGTATTTCCAAGGAGAAGGACGTCAAAAAACACGAGGGCGAGATGAATAGATTCTGCGGAGGACGAATCGAGAGAAGGACACGAATCCCTGTTTAGGTATCAAGCAACTTTTATCCTCCTACTCGAACTTGAAGCACTCACAAAGGCTGGGATTCCGAGTTGAGCTCTCCCTTGCCAAACGTTATCGTTGCTCGAGCTCCTTGGGCCGTACGCGTGACGAGGCCGCGTATTCTCCAAAACTCTGGTACACGCATGAGCACCTTGAGATGACTGTCGAAACACGCGTACCGACCATCGATGGAATTCCTTTCGTCTGAAAAAGCGACCATCTCAGCATCTAGAATGATGTCTTGTTTCCCAATACCAGCGAGCGCCTCTTTAACGATTCTGTACCATCACCATGTGAACCCTCAAAAAAAAAAAAGAGATCATGACCTACGGATGCACGGCAACGCGGTCCAATGTCGAGTCCCGTTTGCTTTTGCTGAATATCACCACCTTGACATCGTCCTCCTCGCCAAACCGCACATGAATCTGCGCCCGTTCGCCATCGTATTTCGTCTCGGCCCATATCTGGCCGCTGGCAGCGTCCAAACATGCGAGCGCATGCACGGCGCTCCGACCCTTGGCTGACTTGGGAACGTCCACCGGGACGCCCCAGCGTGGAAATGCAGGTAGGAGCATCCCACCGGCCTCGAAGCCCATGGCAGCCTCTTCCAACTTGGCGCGCACGGTGTACATCTTGATCATCGACCCAGAAGGATCCCATTCTTTCATGAACTGCTCTCGTGTGAGAACTGCCTTGCTCCGGGTGTTGTAAGCGAGCAGGACGTGGCCGGTCGCGGACGAGGGGGGTGCATACAGAAGAGGACGCAAGTCTTTGAGAATGATTTGGGCGAGAAATGCGGCGTCCGTGGCGGGGAGAGAATCGTAGAGAGAACGTAGTATCGACGCCTTGGAACGCTTGTTAGTGCTCGACATGGACGTGCTCGCTTCATGAAAGGATTTGTCAGAGAACTGGGACGTGGCCGCGAGTTCGTCCAAGAGTGCATCGATCTCTTGAATGCTCTTCGGACCTGTCGCGTCCTGGCGACGCGTCAACAAGTGGTGACGACTCGGAGATTCGGAAACACACACCTCTGTTCCGGGTACAGCATATTTGAGGAGCTCCTCGCCGAGGCATCCAGAAGACGATTCGAGGCTCCAAGCTGCCAGCTGTGTCACGCCAGTAAACACCGTGGACGAGTCCAAGCATTGACCGAGATACTGCGCGAGGCGCGTTTCCTGTAGACCGAACTTGCGCTGGGCATCGTCTTCTGGGAAAAGCAAGCGCAACACCGAGGCGGTCGTACCGCGTGGAAGAGGCGAATACGTTTTCCTCAGTGCTTCTATCCACCGCCTGACGACAGCACGAGGAGAGACAGAAGATGTACTCGTTGACTTGCGCGCTCGAGTCGCTTTGGCTGGGATGCTCGCTATTTCACGTAGCAGAGAAACGAAGCTAGGTCCGTTCATCTAACCATCTTGCACTGGAGATGTCGACGATCCGCTTACAATGAAAAGGGTATCTGTTTGACTTGGTCTGCATGCTCCATGATAGCGTTTGATTCGATTTGAACTCGACGACATGCAGAGTTCAATACACGAGAAAATGACCACCCAGTAGTATCACGGCCAAGCGTTTGTGGACTCCTCGACCAGAGTGACCGAGTAGGTAATCGTGGTGATTCGCCAAGGGTCTGGCAGCGCGGGTTATTACAATCACTCTTTCAATTCAATGGTTTCAAGCGTTCTACATAATGCGTTCAAGTGCCCGTGTATAACGTCCGTGGCTATAAAGCCAATATTCGGGTATATATACCAAAGGTCATTTGGATGTGAAAAAGGAAAAAAAAAAAGATGGGTATAGAAGAGAAAGAAACCCGAAACATGTAATGGTACAAATGACGACGAAACAACCTTCAATAATGTCGCCAACGCAGCCGCCTCAGACGTGCAAGAATGAACGACATCCTACTAGTAAATCACTGTTTGGCAGTTTGTAAGGGCGGGGAAGACACATTCGCTGGCGGCCGTGGCGATACCGGCAATCCTACGATCCGGCTGTGTCGGTTACCCCTCTTCGAAACAGCAATGTTGAGTCCACGACTCGCGGCAACATGCGCCGCATGCGACCGCGATTGCACGGTGTGCAACTCAACTTGAGGAAGTGAAAGCAGTTCCGAATGCTGCGATGGATTGCTCGAGCGTGTCTGATTGGACTCCACTGTCGCGTCGTTTTCTGTCGTGTCGTTTCCGCTTTCGTATTGGATCGAAAGACTGTCGCTGTCTTCTTCAGGCGTCTCTTCCGTTGGTGCTAAGAAAAAGTGTCGGGTGAGTGGAAATTCGCAGGATACAGTGATGACAAACCATGCAATGTTCTCCCCACCAACCCAAGAAGCTCGTCCGCTGCTGCGTCCGAATAGTGTCGGCTATTTCGACGACTGAGATCGCCGTCCTTCTCCATATCACCATCTACCACGTCGTTGGCAGCATCGACGTTGAAAACCCGATTGAATTCTGCAAGCATCAAGCTGAAGACACCAGCGGGTATACCAAGTGTAGGACTGAAGACGATGCCAACGTTTCGCATGGTCATTTTGTTGACAGGCGAGTTTTGTACAATAAGGATCAGATGGGCAGTTAGCGCGCGTAGTAAGCTGTAGTTGGCGATCGGCAACGACGCGATAAGATGTGATAGTTCACGAATGCGCTCTTGCGGTTCCACAAAGTCTGCATGTGCCGTCAGTTACGTTGATGTAAAAAGACGAGCACCGTACGAACCCATTACAGAAAGGAATCTCATATGTAATTCGCGCGTTAAAATACTGGCTGGTAGTTCCCGCAGGAAACTTTTCAACAAACCAGCAATGGCGTGAGGGTCCCAGTATTCGTCTGATGCAAAAAGGTCTACGTCGCCCTCTTTACAGATCGTTAGCGTTTCAAAACGCGAAATTACGAAATAACATACCAGCGTTGAATTTGTCCCTCAGTCCCTTTATCACAGCAGAACTCCCACTTAGGCGATAAATACCCTCTTCTTGGTCGGCCTTTTTTGCTTCAAGGTATTGTATACACCGGAATACAACCGCTGGTAGACGGGCAATCTCGGCGACTTCAAGAGATTCGTCTAGAGATACGCCAAACACGGCCCGAGGAGCGGATGTCGGGGGCCTGTCCGCAGGCCGCCCGAAATTCCAAAACGATCTTGATTTAGCCTTTTCACGTCTCTCGCTCGATGAAACCCCTTCCGCTGGTGCATCTTTGCTGCCAAACTTGTAGCCCGCGGGGATGGGAGCCCCGCTTAGAGGTCCCGAGATTTTTACCTTGCTATTCAGATCACCTCCTCGTGATAGTGGGGAACCAAGATCAGGAGAAGGAGCACGGTCGGGAAACGTCGTCGTCGTCGGCGATCCGAACACAGCAGCTAAGCCAGGGTGATATGACTTTCTGTCCCGTCGAATGTCCCGGGACCGATTAGAATCAGGTGCACCCTGCTCTTGTTTACGTCGATCAACATCAGCATAGTGACCCAACTCCGAGCTCGATCTAACCGTCATCTGGCCAGCGACTTCTAGCGGAGAGGTTGTAGGCAAAGAGCTTGACAACGGAGGTTCTTTGTAGTCGACAAGTCTCTTCGCGTATTCCTCGTGAGCGAGCAAATCTCGGTCGGTGCTCACCGTGAGTAAAGATTTAGTTGGGCTGGAAGAATACGACTCGTCAATGGAGGTGAAAAGCGGTGACCGGGAAACCTTGGAACTATTTGCGTCTTGTGCAGATTGGGATATGGTTCGCGAGGTATCATCTCTCGACAACACTCTTATTCCACGTTTTCCGTTGGGCGTAGTTACAGTATCTTGATTTGAGCTCACGCTTGAACGGGGTTGACCGGATCCAAGGCTCGAGCTTGAAATTTGATGGACGTTGACCGCAATGGGGCTCGGGCCAACCGAGATCGAAGCGAGTGAATCTTCACTGAAGGTCCCCGTCACGTAACGAACGAGTATATCGACCCAACTGTCCCGCTCCGAGTCGCTTTCCGCACACAGGACATGCCGCGGATTAGAGCCGCCAGGCCCTTTCTTTGCTTCAATAATAAGAAACGCGTGCCGATAATTTTTCTCGTCGTCGCTATCTGTGGTTCTTTGTTGGCGACCTATTTGTGCGTTCGTTATAGTGATGGAACCGAGATGGGCACCACCCCGCTGTTCTCAGTATTCAGCAAAAGGATGATACTCGAGTCATAAGTACTCACACTTTCATAATATTCGAGGACAGGTCCTTGTAAGACAAAGTACCGGCTTTTCCAACCACCAAAGTTTTTACCCCGTTTGGTGAGGTAACCTTCTTTGTGTCCGACTTGCATTACAGGTTTCTTTGTATCCCGGACAATGTCGGAAGTCAAAAACGCAATTACTTCGTCCTTGTTCTTGACAGGAAGATCGATTAGTGACTGCAGATATATCTCAAGAGCGGCCTAAAAGAATGACGTTCAGTCTCAAGGGGTTGGGTCAATCAATCTTGCGCGTACCTTGCGCTGATCCGACTTTGCAGGTGCATGGTCCTTCCACAGCTTACCTTCCGGGAGTGCTGCAATCTTTTTCGAGATGCCCTTCCCAACGGCCACCCTCAGCCGATGGTCAAGTGCCAGTATGTCAGAGTACAGTTTTTCCACTTTCCAGGGTTCCTTTCCCTTCCCAGGATCTACATCAACCTCAAAGGACAAAACTTCTTTCCCCCGATCGTTTGGCCTGATAGAAGAATACGAAACGGTAACACGAGTACTTTGGAGGTCATCGGTGACAAGAGGAAGAGCACGGAAGGTGGGATTAAGCCCATCGCGTGTCGAGATGCTATGCATGGGTATCGATGGCGAAAGATAGGACTCCGGCAAAGGTGAATCTGGTTGAGGTGTCAAGGGTGTAGACTCGAGAGACGATTGAGATTGCGAAAGCATGGAAACATCAGATTGCGATTGCCAACGTGTCTGCAATCCCACGGTTGCTTCTGAGGGCGGGGGCGACCAGGGTCCCGAGTTTGTTACGGACAGCGAGGAAGCCGTCTGGGTATGGCTATGATTTGGGCGGTGTGCTTGGATAGAATCGGGGGAAAGCGGAACTGAAGCGGGTGAGGGTGCAATGATGAAATTATCGGTCTCGGCAGGATTGCCAAGTTTGCTTATAGGCGACGATGGCTGTTCCTGAAGCTCAGTTACTGCATCCTCTCCGTCCAATTCAAGAAAGTGGTCATCCTCCCCATAGTAACCTGGTTGGCTGGCAGAGTTACTACTAGTATTTGTACCCAAATCATTTTGTGCCGGGGGAAGTTCAAAGGTAGATAGGCCCGCATTTTGCGCCCGGGTCTCACCCATGTTGGCAATATATCGCGTAGCTTCGTCTGGTAGAGAGACGCTCGAATCTCGCTTTAACGGTCTGGAATTTTCAGGAATTGGGCTGAGTAAACCGGGGCTAGACTGCGGCATAAGTGACGTCGGATGGCCAGATGCAGGCGCAGGGAGTAAATGGGAAGAAGCATGTGCGCGTGGTGAGATGTCTGGGGAAAGAAGAGCTGAAGATTCCGAAAGACCATCGGCATCGGGGGGCAGAGTCAAAGGGATAGTGTTCTGTTGGGGAGACCTGGCCTGTGGCATTTGAGATACCGAATTGTTGGGGACAGATGTGTGCACATGAATATGTGCTTTTTCGGCTTCATTTGGGCGGGGCAGAAGTAAGGAAGGCGATGGATTTGATTGCGTACTAGAGGTTCCGTGTGGAATAGACGTTGATCTAGGCGGTAGAGTGGATTCGTTGGATAAGCCGCCGGGATGGTGCGCTTGAAGATCGCCACCGTTTACATCTTGTGGGTGAGGGGGCGTGAGGGGACGATCGTCGTTGCGAGAACTTACGGCTGCGAGGGAGATTGAGAAGAGAATGAAGGGGAAGGAGAAATACGCACGCGACGTATCAGATGGTCGTCGAGACGTGGCCTGGCGAGGATCGAGAGAACCGTTTTCGGACATGGTAGCGTTGGATGCAGACGGACGTAATGGTCTCTTTTCCTTGTCCTTCTTGAGCTCAACGCTGAGGCTAGCAGCCTGGAGACGGGACTTGTAGGCATCCCGCTCTGTGCGCATGCGTTCGAGTTCCTTGAGGACCTGGTTGTAGCCGCTGCGCTGCTTCTCGATCAGTTTCCAGAGCTGAGTGTTCTGGGAGGAAAACAGGTTCCGTTCAGACAGGGCCTGGTCGAGGGCGGCGAGAGGCGGGTTCGGAGCGTTGGCGTGCAGGGCGAGGAGGGTGTCGAGGGAGATTGGGATGGTGGTTGGATTGGAGGCAGATGGGGCAGGTGTGCGCGAAGAAGTGGAGTTGGCCGACGAATGGCGCTCGCGGATGTGGGTGCCGTCGGGCGAGTTCATGGCGGTAGTGGTCGTACAAAGATCGTCGCAGAAAGGCAAAGTGAGTGACCGGGGTTGTCAACGTGCTCGACTCGAACGCTCCACTAGCACACCGACGACGACGTTTATGAGAAAACTCCACGACGACGGGCCCACTGCCAGTGTGCAAGCGCCGTCGCCAGTGCAACCAGTGCCTCCAGCAACTGACCGACTCGCTGCACCTTCCTTTTTCGGATCACCTCATCATGACCAGCCTTGACCATGACCGTCATCACACGCCTCCTCCGCTCCCCGCTCCTCAGCGCCCGACGCCGTGCCATACACATCTCGCCGCCCCTTCGCTTTCCGACCAACAACCTTGCCCTCAGTCAAGTTAGAGACCTCGAACCACCGCTCGAAATTAAGTCAGGCCATGCCGTCATCTCGACGTTCGACTTGTTCAGCATCGGAGGTGAGTCCCAGACGACTATATGCGCCCCGAAATTCATCTGCTTTCAAGTCGGCCCAAGCAGCTCACACACTGTCGGGCCCATGCGCGCCGGGAACATATTCATCACAGACCTCAAAGAACTAGGTTTGCTCGACCAGGCACGTACAAAGACGTTCTCGCACTCGTTCCATTTTAACATCTCTCACTAGGTCAAGTCCATCAAAATAGTCCTGTGCGTATCGGATCATACCTGCATGATTCAGCTGACCTCCGCCTAGCTATGGCTCACTTGCGGCAACCGGTCAGTCCTACATGCCTGTCCTCTCTCACATACTCACACTGGCCCCTAGGCAAAGGGTATGAAATCACACAGTTTGATCGTAAATTAATTGAATTTGCTTCAAGGCACCACACGCCTCAGGCAATTCTCCTCGGCCTTGAAGGCTCCGATCCAGAGACCATCGACTGTGGTACCATCCCTTCACGCTACGAGGCTATCTTGCTCAACAAGAGTTTACATCTCGGCGGAAAACGTCCCATCCATTTCGACATGGACAGAGACATGTTATGGCGCTGGGATCAGGTTCTAAAGACCCATCCTAATGGCATGCGTTTCTCCTGTTTCGACGAAAACGGAGATCTCTTGGCAACAAATGAGTATTTCAGGTAAAGTCTACATTGCCTCCCGTACATGACTGTCACCTCCGTCATCCCTAGTGTCGGTGGTGGTTTCGTCGTGAATGACAAGACCAATGGTTTGTTTACTACACATACCTACCCCAATTCGTTCTTACCGACATGTGAACAGTCGATGAAAACCTCTTCTACAAGGGTGTCGACAAGAATGCCGTACATGGTGCTCGTTTGCATCAGACCCATACAGCGGAAAAGGGCGACGCTATTCCTGCACAACATGAAGCCAATGATCCAGGTCACCCACCCTACCCCTTTGAGTCAGGAAACAGTCTACTTGCGCTAACGAAGAAGCACAACGTAAGTTCCCTTGGTTCGCCTTGAATCCTGTATCCTGATCTCCATACTAGCTGACCATTGCACAAATCGTCCATGACAATGAGCGTTACTTCGGTTTATCCGAACAGGAGATACATGACAAGGTATCTTAGTCAACGATACCGTTAGATGACTGGCTGAGTCTACATACAGCTGATGCGCATCTGGACTGTCATGGACAATTGTATTCGTGCCGGGGTAACAGCCACCGAAAAGACATTACCTGGTAGGCTAGGCTTGCAAAGGCGTGCTCCCATACTTTATAGGCGTCTCATGAGAGGGCGAGTCTTGTTTTTTTCCTTGTGCAAGTTCTGCTCATTCACAATTCGTGGACACAGGTTTTACCCTGGCATTGGAATGCCAACTGTACAACTTATTGGTTCCGGTTCGACCCCAACCTTTGCAAGTGCCATAGATGCACCGGATGGCACCGAAGTCGGACAGGAACAGAAAGAGCTAGCTACTCCCCGACGTCGTGCCCCCCGCGTGACTGGCTCGTTTGATCATCCAGTTCTCCCCATGCCCCCTGTTGGTATTGTTTGCAGTCTGCGAGCTGCCTGCTACTGACTATCTATAAATTCAAGCGCAAGACGATGATTCCAGCTGTCGACTTTCTCTCCTGCTATGCCATCGCAGTTAATGAGATGAATGCTTCTGGCGGTCGCATTGTAACCTCCCCTACCAATGGCGCGGCAGGTGTTATTCCTGCCGTATTGAAATATATCATCGAGTTTGTCAGTGATGACCCCCAGAAGTCTGTAGAGACGTTCTTATTGACTGCTTCAGTCCGTTTGTCCTCGACTTGGGCGAAAGTGAATCTGATGAAATCGTTTTACAGGCAGTCGGGATGCTGTTTAAACGTGGAAGCACCATTTCTGCGGCTGAGGGTGGTTGTCAGGCAGAAGTCGGAGGTAGAACGGCCCTTTCAAAGTGCTGCGCATCGAGTTAACACATGTTGATGCAGTGGCGTGTTCTATGGCTAGTGCGGCTTTCGCAGCATGCATGGGTGCCTCTCCCGAGACAGTATTACAGGTGTGTTATAGATTCTGTGAACACGTCACAGATGACCCAAGTTTATGTAGGCTGCGGAGATCGGCATTGGTACGGCGTGTTGTTAACCCGTCTTTTGGTCATTTTCATCAATTTCGTAGAGCACAACCTCGGCTTGACTTGTGACCCGATCGACGGACTTGTACAGGTTCCTTGCATAGTAAGTGTTTGAAATTTGCCTTTGTTAAGCTTTAACGCGGTGTGGTCCAGGAACGTAACAGTCTGGGAGGTTCGGATGGCTGATTGCTCATACGATGGGTGAACTGACGCTAACTCTCTTGCACCTTGGATAGCCGTGAAAGCGGTCACCGCCGCACAACTCTCGATGGCCAGTCATGGTATATATCGGGTCACGCTCGATGAAGCCATCGAAGCTATGCGACTTACTGCCGCAGACATGAGTGTCAAATACAAGGAAACGAGTCTTTCTGTACGTTTCTCTTGTATATGTCGCAGCCTGAGCGCTCACCTGCGATGTTTTGGTACAGGGTCTCGCTGTGAGTACTGGAAATGTTCTGAAAGTGACAGGTCTAACGGTGTGTTAGACGACGGTCAAGATTCCCCTGACCGTGCCTGCCTGTTGATACAGGCAATTCGATCTCTTTTTGTTGGCAAACATAGATGTGGGATATTACCTCGGATAGTTACCACGCTAGATACCATGATGGCACGTGACAAAATACATCATCTTGGACGAATCGCAGGTTAAACTTGAGTTATAACCGACACATAGCCAGCAGCTTTGTTCTCGTTCCGTTTGCCTCCTCGATGGAACAATACGGTCTGCCACCATCTCAGCTACCTGCATCGTCATCAAAATATCATCACCCTTACTTTACTATGCCAGAGGTCGAATATCTTTCCGAAAAGCAGCGTGGCAAGCTTTCTGTCAGCCAAGAGGAAAAAGTAAGACAACAAGCATGCGGATTCCTGGAGGTTGTAGGTGCCAAAATCGGCTTGTAAGTCTTTCCGACTTTGCGCCTGTACGCATCCCTGACCGCCGATTGCAGTCCCCGAAGGACAATCGCAACTGCCCAAATTCTGTATCACCGCTTCCATCTATTCTTTCCTAGGAAAGATTTCAGTTACTACGTATGTGTATCCTGAAGATATATGCCGTTACTATTAATATGACTGCCAGACAGGATGCAACTCTTGCTGCCTTGTACGTGTCAACAAAGATGCATGACACTTTGAAAAAGCCTCGCGAGATCCTCATGGTTTCCTACGCTGTTCGATTCCCGGAGTTGGCAGCAAAATCGAAGACGTTGGGTGGTGAGGTCGACATGGATCCCATGGTGAGTGTCCGCCTCCTCTGCTTGGAAACCGCATTCAGGTCGTCCAGACAGTCGAACACGACCGTCAGCGCCTTCTTGCTGTTGAACGCTTGATATTGGAGACGATTTGTTTCAACTTTACTTCAAAGATGCCGTTTCCCTACGTTTTCAAACTAGGCCGAAAATTAGGAGGTAACTCCACCATCACGCTTCGTCTGTTCGACAATATTAAAAAATCTTACTGTTAGCCTCCAAGACACTCATCAAATTTGCATGGCGTCTTACGATTGATTGGTATCCGTCCCTTTTTTTTCGCTTCCGAGCATGCTCAACAATCTGTTCGCAGCCATCGGACCCTTGTTCCTATCATGTATCCTCCCCACACGGTCGCTCTGGGGTGCTTGTACACTTCCGCCCTCTTGTTGACATCAGAAACGCCTCCATTGTCTAACCCAATTGATGACTCTGCTCAGGAGATAGTCAGCCTTTTAAAAGAAAAGGCTGACTGGGAACAAACATACATGACAGAAGCCGAGGATTTACAAGGTGAGTACTTCGTCTCATGACACAATAAAGGCACACGCTAATATTTACTCCGATAAAAAAATATGTCAGAAATCGCACACCTTGTCATCGACCTTCTCATCCAGGCCGCACAAAACACGTCTGCGAATACATCACCTAGAACTCCGTCCTCACCGTCTGCACACCCACCTCCACGGACTCCGCAACCGCCACCAGTACCTTACAAGGCCGATCAGCTGATTCATTTGAAAATCGCTATGCGGCAGAATGAGCACCCGCCTCGCCCGTATCAGCCACTCGCAGGGTCTGATCCCAGTGCCTTGTACAGTGGGGAGGAAGTTGCTCTTCTCGGAAAAAATGAGGGTACAGTACGATTTTTATTTGGACCACCGGCTATTGAGGGCGAAGAGGTATGATCGGATTTTCAAGTTCGCGTAGTTTTTTTTTAACAATGTACGAGAGAACGTCTCGACCCTGGTGTACGGGTTTCGATTTGAATTGTATGAATCTTGCACCGATTGATAGATCGATGAGAGTGCCAGACCTCATTGATACCGCCATGATGTCCACGCCAGAAAATGATGTGGCAATGCTACTGCCACCCTCAAACTCGGGCCCCACCATGACCGATCCTTTCCACAAGGAACAAACGGTGTTGATTTTAGTAGGACTAATTGCATCGGGCAAAGTATGAGAACCTTTGCGCATCCATACTATCCGAGTCACCGTTGATCTCAACGTTCCCAGTCTACTTTTGCGGAGGCTCTCGAAAGCCACTTCCCCAGGTTCCGCCGGTGCAACCAGGACGACCTGGGCAACAGACGACGAGTCGAAGAACTCGCCTACAATACGCTTTGCGAGGGTCGCTCGCCTTGCATCGACAGGACCAATTTCAATGCCGTGTGCGTCCGTCAAAACTGATGCGTATTGTCACGCAAAACATTCCTGACGCCCTTGAAAAATAAAGACAACGGTCGTACTGGACTGCGATCGCTCGCTCGTTTCCGAACACTTCTATCAGCATTATTGTCTTTGACACCCCCTATCATGTGAGAACCGCATGGAGCACGCACGGAGGGAGTGCTAATACTAATGTCCTTTTTTTGTAGACGTGTGCTTCTCGCCTCGAAAGCCGTAAGTCGCACTATTTTTTTTTCCTCCGAGTTTCGACATTACTAACCGTCGACCCCCCCGGCCTCCCATGCCGGCTATCTCATTCATACAGGCACTTCGCATCCAACAATCAGGGATGCCCAGCCTGGCTTGGCTGTCTTACAAAAGTTCGCCTCGGACTTTGAGATGCCATCGCCAGATGAAGGGTACGACCACATCATCTATCTTCGACCGGCAGACCACCCGCGTCCAGAGTACACACGAGATGACATTCTATCGATCTTGGAGCGTCTGAAAGCATCCACTCGGAACGCCGCGCCGCCAAGTGTCACGCAACGTGGTATTGCGCCCGAATCATTCCCTGGACACAGCGGGCGTAACTCGCGTACTGGCGGCCGAGCACGTGGCTACCGCGGTGGTAGTTTTCGGTCCAAACCAGGAACTTTGTATGGTTCTCTCAGGTCCACAGGCAGGGTCAGAGGCTTCAACGATTCCAACTGGAGGCGTCCGAGCACTAGTGTGGTAAGATCAGAGGTACGATCGGCAACAGCACCAAATTTGACCATAATGGAAGGGTCAAAGGAGAGACCCGGCGGAGGAGGCCATAACAGTTCCTAAACCAGATCGGTCTGATGCTGATGCATCGTCACGTACGACTTGTTCGCCGGAGATACATTTTGCCCGCACGATAGTGTAAGGATGTAATGCCTCGGTAAACGGGGCCAGGAGATTGAAGGGATCAGATAGGACGGCGTAAGATCACATGTCGCGTACTAGGCAAGTCGATATTATTTATCAAAATGTCGCACATACTGCACACGCGCGCAAATAACGGTATGACAAAACGGTGCGCTCATCGTTTGGTAACAGCACGGCCGAGCGCGCGACGCGCCACATTTTACTAGCGGCTGTGTCACGAGTCGGATTTTTTAGGCCCGTTTTCCGCTTCGTTGGCCTGTATTTGTTTTCCCAAGATCTTTGCGCTGACCTAGCAAATGGCGATGGCGGTCAGAATGCCGAAATGTGTTCTGATGAACATTACGAACGTTCCGGATATGCATGGCGGTCCGTTCAACGCCGTGTTCTTTAGAGTGTTTGTAATATTCCAGGGCCTCCTCAAGTTGGCCGGCTGCCCACGTCGGGTGAGATAAATTTGGGAACAATAAGGACTATCACGCACCGGCTTCCAGAACTGCGGCGAGATTGAAAGCAATCTCAGGGTCCTCCGGTGAGAGTGAAGCCGCTATACTGGAAAACAATAGTCAGTTGGTCGTATATGGTAGTGGTGCTGGGTTACGTGCTGTAAATGATGAAGCGCCAGGTCAGGTCGTGAGACAGGTGATATTATGTATGCGCTGGCGAGGTCTGTCGGGATGCTCATGTCACGAGCGGGACGAGCCGGTAAAGAGACACGTACTTGTGTGGGCATCTGGGCTCGTAGGCTGTAGCGCTATTGATTCTTTCCAGGCCGCGATGGCATCGTCAAATTCCTCTGCACGACATCGACTGACATTTAATTCGGAGCCGAAAAAGAAACCGCGTACTGAGGTGGTAGTGCGTCACGCCGAGATTGAAGAGGGAGCTGGCGTTGCGCTTGATCTCGACGCTGCGTCTGTAGAACTCCTTGGCGGTGTGCACGTCGCCCTCCTCGAGCTTGAGGGTGCCCTGCTCAAGGCATTGCATGGCCTCGGCCTCTGCGGGGTCGGTGGCGGTGGAGTGCGCAGTGGTGCCCGTGGCCCAGCCTTGGAGGAGACAGGTTTCCTGACCGAAACACGGACTGAACGGGCAATACTCACGTCTCGGTACATGACTGAAATTCGACGGCCTCTGGAGAAAACTGCGCAACGGGGCACGGACAGCTCGGCTCGACAGATTGTGTGCAATTGTCCGCAGCTGGAGCGTTGCGAACGCTGCCCGAACGGATGTGTGCAAAACCATCCTAATTGTCTCTGTACGACTTTCTAGCAAATGTAGCAAGTCTGTATGGGCATGCGATATATGGAAGCTATTTCGCACGCCTGCCAGTCTCGCGCTCTTGGAAAATTTCGTGCCGTTCCGCTCGTTGCCTGCGACTAGCTCTTTCGTTCTTCCTTTCATGGCCTCTGTAGACTCCAAAATCGCCTCTGTGGGATCTCAAGACCCGGCGGCTCATCAGTTTTCCCCCAACGGTACCGATGGCGACAGCCCCGTCACCGCAAACGACCTCCTCCAGGGTGCTTATGACCCCACGAGACTCCACCCTCTCGCCCAGCTCGGCGACCAGCTCGACTATCTCGTGTTGGATGATGACAAGGTTAGCGATCTGCCGGGTGCCGGAACTGCCATTCCCTCTCGGGGTTGGAGTGACGACTTGTGCTACGGAACGGGCACCATGTACCTCGGCGGTAAGTCCCCTCTCTATCGGCTCATTGACACGAGTCTTGCACGAGTTTTGTACGTTTTACTCGTGTCCTTTCTCCACGGATCCCTTCTTCTCACCTTATCTTAATGTCGCCACATCTCCAACTTGGGCCATTCTTATTGTCTTTGACCTGTCACATGCTCATACATGTTTCCGCAAGGCCTGGCCGTAGGCGGTATCTGGGGTGTAAACGAGGGCGCACGCCGGCCTCTAGCCGTGTCTAACGCACGTCTTCGGATCAACAGTATACTCAACTCGGTCACCAGAAGGGGTACCTTCATAGGTAACTCGGCTGGCGTGCTCGGTGTGTTGACTTTTTCCCGTCGGTAATGTCTACCACCCGACCTATGACTAACGAGATCCATAGCACTCGTTTACAACGGTATCAACTCTTCGATAGATGCGTTTCGTGGACAACACGATATTGCGGGCAGCATGGCAGCAGGGGCACTAACGGGTGCGCTGTACAAGTCCACAGGTGCGGACGGATCCTGTATTGGGTCTTACGTCTTGCTTATAAATATTTTGAATGGGTAGCTGGCGTTAGGCCCGCCCTGGTCGCTGCGACGATGATCTCTGGATTGGCAGGTATATGGAGCTACGTGAAGAAGAGCGTATGATTGATCCCCTGTAATAATATCATACACCACTATAATATTTTTGCGTAGGCTTCCCGAACCGTGGGCGGTGCTGGTAAGCGTTCCAATAGGATTTCGAGCGGAATGCGAGTCATCATTGCAGATATGCGACAAGTTCTCGTATATTGCCCGAATTGACTTGACCATATCGGTCTGGGTAGATCTGTCAAACTGTTTGGCTTCAAGAGGTTCTGACACCCCTTGTGTGTCCTCCTTTGACCCCGAGCTCCGCTCCCTGGAAATGAGTGGGTATATGATCATGATCTGTACACACGAATGCATAAATGCCAAGTTCTTACCCAATGCCATTATAACTTCCTCCTCCAGGCCGCACATAACGCCATTTCTTTGCCTCCCTTGCTGGCCGCCTTTTTCTCGTGGCCTATGCCAGCTTCTTCTTACGACTGTGCTATCCAGTCAAGGGCTTCCACATGGGACAAGGTGTTCGCTCAGAATGGTTTAGTGTCTTCTCATGACTGCGCAATGTTGCCTACTCATAGCCATCACCCACACGACGATTCCTCGTCTCATAGCAGCGAGGGAGAGCACGGGGTACGTATGCCCCGCCGCCTTACCTACCACTGACGCCGCACTGACCACATGGCACCTCAGCACACACGGCAAATATATCCGATTACGCCTATCACACCCGTCGAGTATATACCATCGTAAGTTCGCTCTTCTTTGTGGTGACGTCTGGCTGACCCATTGCGCATGACAGAAACTACAAGAAGCTCTTTCACGACACATCGTGCGAGAGTGCCTGTGCCTCCCCTCAGTCAGTCGCTAGCAGCGATCATTCCCGGACGCAATCCCCGCCTTCTGCATGGAGTCTATCATCCCAGTCTGGCGCATCCGCTCACGGTCAAGGTGGCGTTTGGGCTCAAGCGTCTACCGCCGACCGATCTAGTCCCCTCCAAAACCAATTTTCAATGAGCCAATCGCGGGTCGGCTACTCTTCGTTCCTGCACGACAGCCAAACGAGGTATCTCTCATCCCGCTGTGGTCGGAAGGTTACGGAGCGACTGACGATAACCAATAAAGATCCTATCAACTCGATGTCGTGCAACACCCTCAAAGGACAGCGGAATTCGGATCCGCTAGTTTGTCGCGGCTACCCTTGTCGCCACCAATTATTGTACAACTCATCGTACGAGATCGGTTTGGGAATGTCATTATACCGTAAGTTTGATCACCCTCCAGGGTAGCAGAGAACCTGGAGATGCATGATTTTCCTTGTTTTCTTTGACAGCGAGATGGAGCTTCCGTTCCTGGTTGCACATCTGTCTCTGTTTTCGGACGATGGAACACGATCGCTGGACATGGGGAGCGCGCCCAATGGGGAGACGCCCCCACGACGGCTCCTTTACGGAAACCTGGTATCGTCTCCGCAAAAGTTACGGGATCTGCAAGGTCGGCTAGGACTCTATTTCCTGTTTTCCGATGTCAGCATTCGTTGGCGGGGTCGCTTTCAGCTCGGGATTTCGTTAGTGCGATTATCTCAGTGAGTAGGCGGGGTGACGTTTCGGTGGACATTGGACTGAACGTGATTGGTTTCAGGACGGACGCTTCTGGGGTGATGAGCATTGCATCGCAGGGAACAGTTCTTGCGCAGGCGAGGACGCGGCCGTTTGAGGTGCTTGCTTATGAGAATTACGTTGCGCCGGGTAAGAGTGAACGAAGACTAGCAGTTCGCTGTTGCTGACCGACGGCAAGCAGCTACGACACGTTTGACACAAAACTTTTTGCGACAAGGTGCACGCATCTGAGCTGTTTGGCCCGACAGACCCTAGACCGTAGAGCCATGGCGGACGAACCGATCTGCCAACAGAACCATTTGGCGCGATGTCGTACATGACTACAGTATCTATATAACATTCGATCTTCTCTACGCTAGCTATTTACCGTTGATTTCTGGCAACCCGAAGCTACCCGGTTACTTTTTAGTTGACAGCATGGAACCTTTGGTCGTAATCACACACGTTTTTCGGTGGGGTGTGGGATGAGCGGAATGAACGGAGGAAGGGCCTGGGAAAGGGGCAGGAGAAGGAGGAGGCCTTGCTGTGTTCGCTGCGGGCACAGAAGTCACTTTGAGGCTGTCCACGCAGTTGCTCAGGGCGGTGTCCCGCTGCGTGTTTTTTGGCCGTGGGAACGCGATTCTCTGGCATTTTAGGGCCGATCGCGCCACGACGAGCTGGCTCTTCATCATCACCATCTCCAACCAAGTATCATGGCCAGCAAAGATTACTACAGTGGTGGCCAACAGCAATACTATCCTCCCCCTGGTCAGTCTCGTCCACATCGTGCCTCGTTGTCCGCGCTCATCCCGTTGCCAGGGCCCCCTCAGGGCGGGTACTATCCCCAGCAACCCCCCCAGTCATATCCCGGCCCCGGTCAGCCGCAGTACGGTGGTCCCGGGTACCAGCCCCAACCTCCTCCACAGACCATATATGTGTACGTGCGTGCCGCATGGCCGACTGCGATCGACTGACTTTCTGCTGCAGACAACAACCCCAACAGAGGGGTGGTGGTGGAGGTGGAGGTGAAGGTTGTCTTGCCTGTCTAGCCGGAATGTGTCTCTGCTGCTGCGCCGAAGGTCCGTGTCTTTTTTTAAATTGCGGGTCGCGCTGACGAAAGTTTTTGCAGAGGCACTCTGCGACTGCCTGTTCTAAGCGATCCTTTCTCCATACCATTGTCACGGATGATTAGGACCTTTTTGTTTTTCCCTTTATGTATACGAGGCTTATGGTGTTTCACCGTCGACGACGTGTAAATTATCTAGTAGCGAATAGCGAATCGGATAATTCTGTTTGGTCTCCGGTTCGTTCCGTCCGTGCACAGATATTTTGCTTGGCTTGTCGCACGTAACTTGGCTCTCTTTCCTCTAAAATCTCGAAAAATGCTGTCGAGGCTGCCCCAGGGCGTCTTCAAGAGCCAGAACGTCTTTCGCGCCTCCCGCTCGACCCTCGACGCCCTCAAGCAGCGCGCCGCCAACGTGTGTTCCCTCCCACACCTCCTTGCTAGCCTCTCATCACCCGCTTTTATAGCATGCCCGCTTTGCGTCGTCTACTTCCTCCGCGAGCACTCAGGTCCGCGCGTTCGTCTGCTCCTCGTCTGCTGATTTTCGAGCTTTTTTCCAGTCCCTTTTGACCTCGCGTGCATCGCTCGTTTCCGTCTCCCTCTTCACCGCGGGGTCAATAGCATGGTATACCCACCTCTACGGTTCTCTGCCTTTTGTCGGCGAGGTCCATGCCAACTCACTCGCCGATGAGGGTCTCCACCCTGCTGCGTACCCCTGGCCGCACAATGGTTGGTTCGACACCTTTGACCATGCCAGGTACGTTTCCAACACGCTTTCTCCACTCATGCCGACACTGTCCACAGCATTCGTCGTGGTTTCCAGGTCTACCGCGAGGTTTGTGCTGCTTGCCATTCCCTCGATCGCATTGCCTGGCGCAACTTGGTTGGTGTGTCTCATGCCGTCGAAGAGGCAAGGGCCTTGGCCGAGGAAGTCGAATACACCGATGGTCCCGACGACAAGGGAGATATGTTCCAACGCCCCGGAAAGCTCTCTGACTACCTTCCTCCTCCATACCCCAATGAAGAGGCTGCTCGTGCTTCCAACGGCGGTGCCCTTCCTCCCGACCTCAGCTTGATCATCAAGGCCCGGCACGGTGGTGCGGTGCGTCGTCCAGCTGGGGGTGCATCGTACATGTTCGAACTGCTTTCTAGGACTACGTCTTCTCTCTCTTGACTGGCTACATCGACCCCCCTGCTGGAGTCGAAGTGCGCGAGGGCATGAACTACAACCCCTACTTCCCCGGGGGCGCCATCTCTATGGCCCGGGTATTGTTTGACGGCGTTGTTGAGTACGAGGATGGTAAGCTGGCACGCACCTGGGTAATTTCGCGGGTCTAATGCTATCGCCGCACAGGAACCCCCGCGACGACGTCGCAGATGGCCAAGGATGTTGTCACGTTCCTAAATTGGGCTGCTGAGCCCGAGCATGACGAGCGCAAACGGCTCGGTCTCAAGGCCGTGATTCTGTTCTCGACCTTGTTCGCCATCAGCATTTACGTCAAGCGCTTCAAGTGGACGGTGATCAAGAACCGAAAGATATGTGAGTGATTGCGTTTGCACGTGGGGTTTGCATCTAATCAAATTTTGGTATTGCAGTGTACAACCCGCCGGTAGACAAGGGACATTGATAGAGAGCAGGTGTGAAGAGGGGATAGACTGTTTATAGTGACGGATATGTGTCGCCGCATCTACTAATGCAATGACATGTTTCTTTGCGCGTGTTCGTGGGAAACATTCGCACCCTCCGACTTGTTCTGATCATTCATCACCATGTCCTCCGACTCTTGGCCTCCACAGCTAAAGTGAGCCTCGTCTCCGCTGTTCTACACGGAGTTCATGTGTCGCCATTCCTCAGAGAATGGGTCGCTAAATGTCTCGGTCAAATGAATGACGCCAACAGAACCGAAGCTCAGGCTGAGCTGAGACAGGTAATTGCTGACGCTTTCACCGCCAAGACCCTCTGGACCACAGACTGGGCTGGCGTACAACTCCAAAGGTGTCGTTTCTTCCCGTTATCATCTCCGTACTGTCCCCAGTGACTGCCGTTTCTCTGCATACATTGCAGTCTGCTGCCAAAACCTATCCCCGTGCTCAAGCGTAAGATGTGCGTCGTCTCACTCAGCCGCAGTACAATCCTCACTTGGCGCAACGTGCAGAAACGAACCTCTGCCGACCGGCAAGAAGGCAAAGAAGACAGCTTTAGCAAAAAACGCAACCACAAATCTTGACTTCGGTGACCAAGCAGCGCTCAATCGCCGTGCTGAACGCTTTCAGCGAGAACACGAAATAGAACGACAAAAAAATCTGCGCGTCAACGGTACCCAAGCTGCTCTCAAGGCCAATTCCCAGGGTGTACATCTTCTTAATCGAATATGGAGAGCTGATTCCCCGTCTACATTTGGACCCAACCCGGATGACCCCGAGGCTGACCCGGTCGGTCAGAGTGCTTCATCGTACGCTACTGACTGAAATGTCTTGCAGAACGTGCCCAATTGGGATCGTTACACCATTGTTGGGACAAGCACAGAGCTGTTCAAAGATTATCTCCGGCTCACTTCGGTAAGAACTTGTTGCTCTGCACATTTGCAAACGTTGACGTTGCCTTATAGGAACCCAGACCAGAAATGATCCGCCCGTATCAGGTGTTACAACAGACGCTCCTCGAGTTGAAAAAACGCTGGCGAGAAAAGGTTTCATACGACTGGATATGCAACCAGTTCAAGAGCTTGCGCCAGGACTTAACGGTACGTTGTATGTTTATTGTCAATCCTGCTTTGACGTCATTTTCATACCAGGTACAACGCATAAAAAACGAATTCACCGTTCAAGTCTACGAAATACATGCACGCATGGCGCTAGAAAGTGTAGGCAACTGTGTGCCCGATGTTCGATGAGGTTACTGCATCAGTTTCACAGACCGATATGGTAGAATACAATCAATGTCAGGCAACATTGAAGACATTGTATGAACTCGGTATACCGGGGCACGTTGAGGAATTCACGGCATATCGCATACTCATGCTCCTGCATGGCAGAAACAAGAGTGGTGTGTCGGCTTTCTATTTTCGCAACGCTTGTTGACTCCTGTTGCTCATTTGACGTTGCACAGAATTGAATTTATATGTAGGTCAGCTAACTGCCAAACAGAAAATGGACGCTGCCGTTCAGCATGCTTTGCGTGTACAACGAGCGCTATCGATGGGAAACTACCACGCACTATTTGAGATGTACTTGAACGCCCCTAACATGGGCGCATATATCATGGATCATTTCATAGACCGAGAGAGGGCAAAGGCTCTAATGATCATGACCAAAGCGTAAGTTCCCAATGTCTGGTCTTGTTTCCCATCTCACCTTTTTTCCCCCTGATAGATACAAAACTCTGACGTTGAGTTTCATACAAAATGAGCTTGCATTCGATACGTTGTCGGATACACAAAGATACCTGCATGGGCATCAAGCCATGGCGTTCACAAATCCCACTAGCCATGATCGCGAAAAGATTCTAGACTGCAAAGTTATCTTGCCATTAATCACGCAAGCCTACGAGGAGAAGTACCGCAAAGTGGCTATCAAGGGGGCTGTATGAGATCGATCGCGGCCTTGGGAAACCTGGTATCGGTTTGGATGCTGTATTTGGCTTTGCAGTTCCGTGGAATGAAGACCCAACTTCTCGTCATGCCCCACGGCCCTGGTCGCTCTCTCTTTGTTCGTCTTTTCTCTCACCGGATCTCGCATTCTCTTTATTTGCTCTCCCTCTCTAATCCCGTAATTATCACCACTGGTTCCTTCGTCCCGACCTGGAGCCCTGCCCGTGGCCTGGCATGGTTCACATGCACATGCACATCTGGCCTTCTCGACAATCACTGTATTGTCCACCATGACATCGATTCATGCACCATCTTGTGGATGTTACGCTACTGCTCAAATAGGGCTACTTTCTTGCGTCCATGTAACAAGACACTGACACACTGGCGTGCAAGTCCTCGCCTCGACGAACTCCTTGATACTGCATGGGAATTCTATCAGCATACAGGGACTCCTTGAAGGGTTGATGGTATCGACAACCTGCCTTGACTCGTTCTGCCTGGGCCGAGCTCGGTCGGAATGGCACGCCGAGAGCGTGAAGTTGACAGGTGCTGAGAAGGACTTTCGTGTAATAATGTATATGCTGAAAATATTTATTTTATGCAATAAATCATTGCTGCCCTCTGATCCGTCCAAGAGTACGCATACATCAATACCACTCGTTGATCAGATCCGAAGTGCGTCAGTCTCGCATCCTCGCTGGTATGAATCGCCGCAGTACGACTTCTCGTACGGTGTAATGCGCGAAACACGCTGGAGATGACAATACGTCTTCTGACACCCTAGAGCGCGCGGGAATAGTCACGTATGATAGGATGAGAGTCTACCAGAACAAGTCATGCGACGATCTCTTCCGCGGAAAAAGCAGGACAGACGCACCTTTTGAACCTGAGCATTCACCCTGTTGATCGTGCTGAGCCACGGCCACGAAAAAGGGGAAGCGTTACTCAATTCAAACGGGGACCCGTCTTGGTCGGCAGGGTCTTCGTACGTGGGACACACGACGATCGCGAACCTAAGCGGGGGCCTCGCGCATCAGCATGTTTTTTTTTTTCATCGTCTAGAATTGGAACGTGAGACTCACTCGGCGTGTGCAAAGATGGGGCCACGCTTGTAGAGGAGATAGTCGACGCAGAATTTGATGCCGCTTTTGACGACCCACCCCAAGGACCGGTAGTGGTGGTAGATGACGTATTTGACCAAGAACGGGTTGTCGAATCGGCGGTGTCGAGGTGGATCGAGAGACGGTGCGAGGGTGGGTCGAGGTACGTATGCGTTTTGGAACGCGTTCCATATCTGCGCGAGGGTGAGAGCGTCGCCCTAAGCAAGGATTGACGGATGAGAAGGGACGATTCATGACACGGGGTGCGAATACGACGACGCACGTTGTCCGCGTTCGAGACTGAAAGACAGTCGAGGTTCCAGAGGAGAAAAAAGGCTTCTTGGAGGGTGAGCTGGAGATGTTCCATGTTCTTCATTGGCTCCTCCTCCTCGTCCTCCTCGTCCTCTTCTTCGGCCTCCTTGGAGAGATCTTGGTCCATCGCGCCGTCCTTGGGTTTCCAGGTGGCAGCGGACGGGATCATGCGCGTTCCATCGGGAGCGTAGATCGTGGACACGACGCGTCCTTGCTGGAATGCTGCTTCTGCTTCAGCGGCGGCTGCAGCCATGGCCTTTGCACGATCGAGCTTGAACTGCTTTCGTTCCGCCCTGCGTTTCGCTGTGACCTCTTCGGACGTCATCATACCTAGCCGTGGATCAGTCGACTTCGAGTCGTAGGGTATGGCGGAATGCGCACCTTTTCTCGCCAGTTTCCTTGCGTTGATCTGTCTCGCCAACCAACTGGGTTCGCTTCTCGACAGATCTCCCTTACCAAAGAAACCGCGCTGCCAGAGTATCATCGTGTCTTTCGTGTCGAGTACCCATACGGAGCATGTGGCGACATCTAGAACGCCGTGACAGTGAGGATTGAGGACATCGCACACGGAAACGCCAAACAAGTGGAGCGTTTTCCAGAGGAACGAAGGTTGCTCAGAGGGTTCGTCAAAGACGACTGGGAGGGGATGAGCATAGGCGCGATTGTTTTCCGCACGCCGGGCGGTCGATTTTTTGGACGACTTCGAGCGACTGGATGGCTGGATCAAGGACATGGTCGACGGTGGTAAAGTACTCCAAGACATCAAGTACACGAACGCTCTACGACGCCTCTGACATTTAAAAACCAAAAATCTCGTCAATCTCATCCAGTTTCTTTTTTGCCTTCTTGTGCCGAGACTTTTGGGCCGCTTTTTTGAATGACTTCGTCGTGTCGTTGCTGACGTTGTCATCCACAACATTCCTAGATTGACTCGGTATTGGTGTCACTCGCAATTCTAACACTGCTTCCATCCTCCGTTCGTCGATGACAGACATCGAGGTGCCGATTGCCTCACAGCGCGAAACGGGTTGCCCCGTGTCTTCCAATGGCACGTCATCAGTATGCGAGGGCCGTGGGGTCTCCGGTTCGAGAAATGGTTGGCCAGTTGTCGCATCCACACCTGTTGGCTGTAAATATGTACCGTCGTGTTCGTCCGCGGGCTGTATGATGGCTAAAAGGCGATTGCATGCAGACTTGCTTTGCTGAAGAACTTCTAGTAGTTCTGATGATAGCGTGGACATCCTACAAGTGATAGCAACGAACAAAAGAATGATCTGAACAAACGCGCCCGTTTGCATAGCCAGAGTAAAATGACTAGAGAGAAGATCAACATTGAATTCTCGCGATAATCTGGTTCGTCTTACTGGTACGCATTCTCCAGGCGTCCTCGCATCTGTGGAGTTGGAGCGGATGGGAATACAGCTTTATATGAAACCTCACTTTGCAGACCAGGGTTAGACAAGCTGTCAGCCTTTCCGTCAAAATTTCGACGTGTGGTTTCTCGGGCATATGCGTCCAGGAACCCCTCAACGCTTTCTGACTGGATAAACACGCTCAAGACGCGTAGTGCAGGAAGAGTGTGTCGACCCACTCGGCAATGTGTTCCAGACCGACAAACGACGCACGGAATAGATCAACACGTTCCAATATGTCCAGTTCCATCAACCGCCGACCATAACGCCGTATTTCCGGTATACGCTTGAAGAAGAGGGCCATGCAATGTTGATTTTTGGACTTGTAATAGAGCCTTTCAAGCGTCCGCAATTCGTCCATGAAACTGTCAAGGGCGGATTTGAGACGACGCGATGAGAGCCTCAGGTCCTTGAGAATGGCGTCGACCTCCTTGTGGTAGATGTGCGGAACGGTACTTCGTGGAAGAGAGGATACAACGAGCGATGATTGTATACGCATGTCTTGAAAGGAGAAGGGTTAGGACAACGTCCAGATGATGGCACTGCGATAATCGGAGGAATTTACCGTGGCGGTGCTGTAAACGCGTATATCGGCAGATGCCGAGCGCCGGGCCGCAGCGGGCGCATCTGCTGTGTGCGATGGCACGCTCGCGCTCGTCAACGACGACGTGTCGACGTCGCGTTCATGTCAATTGAGCGAGCAGCCTAGCCCTGGCGCTTACGAGCGGGGGAATTTTAATTTTTTTACAAAATCAATGATTTTCTTCACTACTCCATGGAAACAATCGACAGAAAAAAAGAAAGAAATATGTTGTCGAATGTACTCACAGTATGGCGTGATATCTGCACATTTAATCCACCGCGGTTTTCGGGGCCCATCACGTTATGTAAGGACGCCCGCATTTCTTTCATGGCCCACCGCGTTTTCCTCGACCACCTTAAAAAAATTTAATATCGCATTTTTTCAGGGCCACCTCATTTATTTTTTTGCAGCCAACTTTTTTTTCAAGGTCATCGCTAGTGTTGCTGTGGCCAGCCAATGGCTTGGCTAGCCAGTGAAAGTCACTGCTCATGACTTTAAGCTGGCTAGCCACAATGATGGATGTTGCAGCCGCGAACACAGGCAATGCAGCCATGACTGTGACATCACAGCCCCGGTCATGGACAATGCAGCCATGACATTGATGTTGCAGTCAAGGTCATGGACACCGCAGCCATGCAATGTGGCAAGCAAGTGGCAATGCAATGGCATGTTGCACACCCAGCACCACATGGTAATGACCCCACACTAACATGGCAATGACGATGATGCAAACACGGGCAACACATGGGCGCGCTCAGCACCACACGGAGTCAACATGACGACAGTGATGACACAGGTGTGGGCAATGCAAGTGCGTCCCCAGCACCATACGGCAATGGCAGCAATGACAATAATGACATGGGGGTGGCAACACAAAGGCGCCCCCAACACCATACTGCGACAACATGGTGGGTGTGGGCAATGCAAGTGCCCCCCCACTCCACATGATGACGACAACAAAGTGGACCCATGAGCTACACAAGGGCACCCCAACATCACCTGGTGACAGCATGGTGATGATGATGCAAGTGCAGGCAACACAAAGGTGTGCCTGGCACCACATGGCAACAATGATGGCAAGGGTGCGGGCAACCACGGTGGCAACGACAATGACAACATGGGTACAGACAATGCAAGGTGTGTCCCCAGCACCACAGCGAAGACAATGGTGAGGGTGCAGGCAATGCAAGTGCACCCCCGTCACTACATGGTGACAATGTCGACGACGATGACAATGGTGAGGGCACAGGCAATGCAAGGGGGT